>JAMKCH010053357.1:0-10437 GCA_023653785.1 Ophioderma brevispina
ATACAGTGTTCATGTTCTTGGATAAATGTTTAAGCTACCGCAGCAAAAGTAATGCATATGTAAAATAGCTGCATTGAGTGATAAAGCAAAAGATAATTGAAGTCAGGTGAGATAAGCATTACATTCTGCACAAGATACTACGGATTCTTAAAGAAATTTTCGGTTAGTGAACAGTGTAGTCTTCAACCTTCAAATATACACCCATTTGAAAATGGGCATTTTTGTGTGAAATGTGGTTGAACTTAAAGATGCAAGAGCTGTATTATATTGGCTTACAATAGTGTAATAGAAGATTTAGAAGTGTCTTTACCCAGCTAAACTGACAAAATAAGGTCCAATACATATTTAGAGACAAAATGTAAAAAATATGAATTAAAATCCAATATACAGTGGTGAGCTTGTTTAGCTGAAGTGATTTCTTGCACTTTTGTATAGGTAATTATGTTTTATGTGATATAGGATGTCTCCAAAATATCCGTTTGCATTTTCAGGAATTATTGAAAGGCAGTGCAAATGCATTTTATGATTAGCTTCTGAGCATGTTGCATGTAACTTTTTAGTCCGTCTCAATTTCAAGAGTCAGCCAATTTAATGAAAAAGGTTACTTGATGATTTGAAACTGGTATCAATTAAAAAGGCAGTTTCATTAAATTCCCAAAGAAAGAAGAAACTTCTTGGTAAGTTGCTAATAAAATGTTTGTGAAAAGTTCCATAGTTTCAACACTTTAAAAGCAGTGCAGCAGAAGCTTCATAAAACATCTCGGTAACTAATCGTTTTCAAGAGACGGCCAATTTAATGAAAAGGCTACTTTTTATCAATGTAAAGGGCAGTTTTATTAAATTACTAATAAACAGTTCAGACCGACTGCCGGATACGGCAATGTTGCCGTAGCCGGCAATTGTTGCCGGAACCATTCAAGTGTCGTTTCCTCCCACAATGCATTGCAACGTGGTAAATGTAAAGTTTGTAATTTTAATTTAATAATGGTATGTTTTAAGATATAGAAAGTGATTGTAACAAAGTATTTCATCAAATAATGTTTAACTACGAATAAAAAAAATATTTTGTGATATATGAACGATTTTATCCTAAAATTTCAATAAAAGTAAAAAAGTGACAAATTTGAATTTTTCAATTTTTACACAACCCCAAGGTGAAAATTTTTGGTCCTGGGTGAAAATTTGGCGACATAACATACATTGTCATGGGTAATATACGGACTTCCCCCTAAAAAATATAAAGTCCCCATCCAATAGAATCGTTTAAGGTTTCCGAATTATGCAGGGATGCTTGTTTTTATGTTGCCTGAACTGGCAATATACTGCCAGCTGCGGCAACATTGCCGGATCCGGCAGTCGGCCCGAACTGATAGTCTTTGTGAAAGATCCATAGTTTCAACACTGTAACTTGTTACAATTGTTTAACAATTGTTTTCACTCAATAACTTGATTGAGTGCAAGTAACCCTTCATGTTAATAACTATTTGTAGTCATGACTGAAAGGGGTTTGTAGGAATTAATAAATGTAACATTTTTAACAAACCTGTTTATCACATGAAGTAAAATATCTCAAGTAACAAAAGACCTTTACACTGTAATGATTCATGATCCAAATAAGATTCATGATCCAAATAAGATTCATGATCCAAACATGTATTATATATTCTGTTAAGTAGAAATTGTCAAACTACATTTGTTTAATTCTTGTATATAAGTTCAGGGTGAATACGACTTAAGGTATTCTGAAATGTTTATTAAATAGAAGGGTATTTAGAAAAAAAGTAATATGATAACAACCATATCTATTTTATCTATATATTTAATACTTGCAGTAACTAATTTAATTGGGCTGTATTAAGTGTAGTGAATTTGAAATATTACATGGGTTATTTCTGCTTTATTTGGTAAAATACAGACATACCTTCAAATGTACCAAAGTATTTTTCAATGTTTTTTGGACGTCTGCCATTATTGAAGAGTGGTGGGCATAGGGATTCATGATATCAATGTATATTATGATTCAATAAAGGATTTTATTTCCAGAATGATTAAAAGCTGTTTTGAGGACGATTTGTACTATGTGTATTGTACAACATACATGTAGTTGGTGTGTTCTCATCACGTGTGTGGTGTCATATCTAACTGCCAACTTTGAATATTGAAGTGGCTGTGCTCACATTTAACTCTGACGGGGGAGTTATGATAGTGGTGTAGCATACCACAGGATGCATTTTTCATGTTCTATAATATGATGAGAAAGATAATGCAAACATAAAGTCCATGGCCCTATCGCCAATAGTCTCGTCCCCAAGACCCTCATTTTAACCGGAAGTGGTCAACATTTTGTTATCACAAAAAAGCTATTTTTCTCCTCCTCATTTACCCTGTGAAATCTTAGAGCAAGGATGTTTGGTTTGGAAGTTATGAGACGACATTGCACCATTTTGGTCGACCAATTTACATTTTACACAGTAACCTATGGGGGCTTACTAAAACATCAAAATGGATTGAATATTGGGCGGGCGAATTGATGGGTTTTGAGTGGAAGGCCATTAAGATAAAAATTCATATCCATGATCGGGCCTCCCCCTTAATACTGTGAAAAATTCTTCACCCGTTTCGCAAAATACAAAAACGGGCGAAACGTGCCCTTGCACCCCAACATAGATGTCAGTACAGTCTAATCCTGCAGCTAGCTAATCATATATTTCCAACGCCAACTACAATCAGCCAGAAATGATAAAAAAATTAGCTATAATGATACATTTGAAAAATCACAAATGACACGTCACAATGGTATTGCATGAATGTAAGGTTTATTTCAGTCATCAACACTATTAAAAACACTCTTAAGTTGTCACTACAAAGAAAGAAAAGGTGATATCCATATTTGGGTGTACACTACCTTAAGACACCTTTTGGAAAAATGCTAAAATGCGAAACGTTTTCAATTAGTTTTTCATATAAGCCTAAAAATGTGGCAATTTACAACTGAGGAAGAGATTTCATTACCGAATAATAAATCCCAAGTCCCATGTGGTGTTCATTCAGTGTATCAATATTTGATAATTGGTGATCACCAACAGACTGCCATAGTGGTTTTCACCTTTTCTCAGATGGCGGCCTTTTGTCATTTCAGCTTTGTTTTCAATCATGCCGTTTTCACCATTTTCCAACAAGATTATGTAGTTAATAACTATCCTTAAACAATTGTGATAGGTCTACTCACTTTTGAGGAAATTGTATGCCTTTTTTTCAATGATAGCATACACCTTTAAGGGAATTGCAATTGCTAAATGGAAAACTGGATTGCAAATGTTCATTCCATTTTGCACGCGAATACGTATTTTGTAAATATGCACATTTTGCGAAATCGCTCGGGGAAACATAAAAACTGCAAGTTTGTTTCCCACGATACTTGTATGCAAGTTTTGGCCTCTAATATCAGGTAGAGAACACAATTTTTAAAAAAATGGAACAACCCCATTAAAGGCCAGTTGCAAAATTCTCGAGTGGGGCAGTTACCATGCATGTCAATACACCCATTTTTGGCCTCCGACTGGAAATTATAAGTGACTTGGTATTGGGCATAAATTGTGGTTTCCATGGTATTTGTCCTAAATGATTCTATAACCACCCAAATATTAAGAATTGGCCTAGTATGAAATCTTCTATAAGAGGATCAAAGGAGTACAAGGATTGTACAGCTTTATTCCATAAGAGTCTTTACTGTAGTCCAACTCATTAATATCTTACACCTAGAGTACACCAAAAATTGGGGGCCCTAAAATATCCAAAAACCTTAAGTTTTCAATGTGGGTGTGGATATCTATGGATAAAAATGGGGGGTTGTGGCTTTCAGGCTCAACTTGGTCTTTAAATTGTGCAAAATGATTTTTGAGGTTATTTTACATACAAAATGTACAAATGTCAATTGTATAGCTCAGAAAAGGTAAGTTTTTTGAAATTTTGCCATATTTTTCCCAAAATAGAAATGTGAGTTGACCTTTCTCTGTAATATCTTCACAAACAGGAATGGTGGAATGTTGCCTAGCCTTTGCAAGGAGGTGGGCAGCATCTTCAGGAAGGCCTGCCTCTTTGTAGGACTAGGTGAATGGGCCAGACAGTCGGGTACAAAATCGGCATTGTCAACATTGGATCCTTGTGAGCTGACAGAACACCAGTAGGCTCTGTGGGACCCCTATCAAAGAGATACAAGAAATCCAGGAACCAGAATTGGCAAGGCCAGTTCACCAGGAATAAGCACATTCTGCCGTCTCTGGATCTGTTGATCTTATCCAGAAATTTGGAAATCATTGCAAATGGTAGGAATGCATAGGCTTGTGCAGGGGCGTAACAAAGGTCACTTGTCAGAGGGGGCAAATTCCTAGCTATAAGGCAGATTTTCCTAGGTGGAGAGGTGATTTTGAGTCAGATTTTCCTGGTTGGAGGTGAAAATTTCCCAGTGAGAAGGCAAAAAAAGCTGATTTACCATGATTTTCAAGCTTTTCTTCCCGGTAAAGGCTCTGGAGTGGCAACCTGCCCCCACCTGTTATGCTAATGGGTGGGCTAGTGGATCCATTCCTCCTATGCAGTACGTTGGGAGCTGATGATTGTTTGCTGCAGCTAACTGGTCTATCAGAAGGCCTTCCCAGTACATCGCAAGATTGCTTGACACACCGCTGAGTGAAGGTGCCACTCCACAGACGAACCCCTGACCTTAGGCTGGGTGAAAAAAGCTTGGCCCTTCTGAAAGAGTGTCGGCAAGACTGTTGTCCACCCCTGGACGATGAACTGCTTGTAGTCTCGAGCACCACAATAACAGCTCTTGACTGCCTGATCGGCTGCGGGTTCCCCTTGGCAATTCATGTAGCATGACCACCGAGACATTGTCGCACTGCAGTTTGATCACTTGGCTCCTGACCTTCAGGGTCATGAACCATCCAAGGCATGAGGGAGATGATTGGTAAAACATTGGCCTGCTCTTATGTTGGACAGTAGAGTCCACTTTCCTAGACAGTGGGAAAGCGGATGTCTCTTGTGGACGAACTGGGAGAGGATATGAAGATGGATGGGGACAGTGGGGAACCACTGATGTCTGACTGGCTATGAGGCCTAAGAGACACATCTGCAAGTGAGCAGGATATGACTGAGAGCTCTGCAACCGAAGAGCACACCAAACAACTGCTGAGATCCTCTCCTCTGTAGGAAGAGCAATTCCCCTGGAACAATCCATGATGGAACCCAGAAACCTTGTTGATGATGAGGTCCAAGGATGTCACCAGCTGACAAGTTATCTTGATGCAGCAGCTGAAGGTCTCCTGAGTGGGAGCAACAATCAGCCAGTCTTCCAGGTAAATGAAGTTTTGTGTGTGTGCTCTGCTATCAGGCCAAATGAGTCTGGAAATGGAAGACTTGGTTGCTGATGTCTTAAAAAATGCAGCCATTTCCTGTCGGAAGGATGAACTTCTATTTGAAGGTAGGCATCTTTCAAGTCGATTGTAGCTCCCCTCCAGCCCCGTTGTAACTCTTGAGAGTATAGCTCCTAAGGTTTCAACCCAGAATAGTAGAGGTTTGATGAAGCGGTATGAGGTAAAGATAGGGCGCCACTCGCCCAACTTTTCGTGGTGCAATGATGTCATGCCAAATCCAAAGTTACCCACAAGTTAATACCACTCAAAAATTAAGGGAGAGGTTTAGTTGATGGCAAGTTCAAAGCAGTTATGACGTCTTTGCCTCCAGCTGCAGATGCACTTATTCAGTTGGTGAAGTGTGATTGTGAAGTCACAATGTGCAAACAGTATTGTGCAAATGCCGAAAGAATAAGCTGAACTGCACAGAACTCTGTGGATTTGAGACAGATGATTGTGAAAATAGAGTTGATGTAAGTGACCCTCTCCTAATAGATGGTGAAGATGAACATAACAGTAAACAGTAGTAATAATACAAAAACTGATGTATTTGGCTCAGTCACATCAAGTACTTAGTGTTAATAACCTATGGATCCATTTAGAATTTTATCTTAATGGTGGCCATTTTGATATACAAAATGGGAAGAAATGCTACCACTGTGTACACTCTTAACAAAATGTCTTTGACGTTAACAGTCATCTTGTTTTGATAAATGAAGGATTTGTCTAGTCTAAGGCCATGTGTATGTATACTGATCGCCCAAATTATTCCCGAAAATGTACGAAAACGTGAACAGGCGGCTAATTTATGTGAAATAGAAGATGAATAAGTAACCACCAGTTATTCTTAGTACAATTCATATTGCATTGCCAGCCGAAATACTACTCAAATAATGCAAAAAAAAATTGATGAATGGCAGCCATTTTTGTAAAACAAAATGGCCACCAGTGTGGATGTCTCCTTAAGAAATTTGCGAATGAGTCTTACCGCCTGCAGCATGGGCATGTAGGTTTCTAGGACATTCCTAACTCATTATAGGTTTTCCCCCCCACAGGACGAAATGGCAGCCATTTTGAAAATCCAATGGCCGCCATCTGCCCCCCCCGGTCTAGAAAATTCCACCAAAAATGGTCTTTTTCAAGTTTTTTTTTTTTCCACAAGAGGCGCCTCTCTTGAACTCCTTAGAGACGTTTTCACAAGGTTGGGACTTTTCATAACAACGCTACCCCTGGACCTAAGGCGGTCAGCAGCTGGTCCTCTGTCCGTAACACTGATCTCTATACACTGATAGGCTATCGGCTCGCTCGAACGTGATGAAACCGAAAATTGCACGGCGGCCCTTTTGCTCTACTCTAACCCAAGAAGCCGATCGCGCACGTACAAAGTAATAGGGAAACTACGGAAAAGGACAGAATTAGGCGGTTAATTGCGCGTATGTCAGTTTTGTCAATTAGTGGTTTGATTTTCAGTATGCCGCGGGTTATTTTCGAACAAAATATATTCAAAAAATGTTCTTTAAAAAGTCTTTAAATGCCATATTTCAGTCTTTCAGCTAGACACAATAATTCATGCTTTGACTGCTAGTATTCACGCTATATTATATATATATTAATTATTATTAGCATCATTAATCCTCCTTCAAGATTTTTATCCGCTTCCCCCCCCTCTGAGTCCGCAATTGACTTGTTTACCAACACTCCCAAAGTGATGGATGGGGGGGGGGGAGGGGGTACCCCGGGGTGGGGGGGAGGGGTAGCAACACGCCTAGGCACGGGAATACCACTGACAACTTGATTTTTGGTACCAATGGATACTACCATTTTACACTTTTCATTGAATACCAACGCTATGAGTACCAACAATGCCACATTAGGCTTACTCCAGAGTGACATCATATTAGGAAAATGGGGGAAATTCAAGTTTTACCAAAAACATGAAACACGGTTAGGAGTATATAATTCCCATGCGGTTTGGCTTTACATGATGGGAAATTACTATTTTGTTTTATACACAACTGAGCGTTTAGTGATGTTTTTGTTACAATTGAAAAATCATCAATTTTTCACCCAAAAAAACTATGACATCATAATTGGAATGTTGGTACTTATTTTTGTACCAATTGAAGAGAATAGCAAAGCTATCTTGTGGTACCAAATTTATAGAATCGGATGTGTAAAACGAAAATCACAGGGGTGGGTAACCCCCCCCCCCCCCCACCCTATATAATTGTTTTTACAAAAAGGGCTCAGGAAGACGAGATTAAAGCGTTCCTTATTTTCTGGAAATGACCTTCGTATCTAGTTTTTTACATGCTTTCAGAGAGTTGGGGGCATGCACGTTCTTTTTAAATATTACTAAATATTTTGGAATAAACTTCCTGGGGTGGGGTGGTGTTCTTGAATTTTAGTCGGGTACCAATGACCTTGTTCCAAAAAAGAGCCACTATAGCTGCAAATGCGGGACAACCTTGATAGGGGTATAAAATTAACAATAATGGATGAAGCTCTAGAGGGTTATCAAATTCAAGTTGTGATTGTTGACTGGTTAAATGATAAAAATAGGAAAATTTTTTAATTTTAAGAATTTCAATAAAGCAAAATAAACCCCGAGTGGGTAATTTTTCTTGCAGTAAGCAAAGTGTAATTTTTTTATAGGTTTTAATTTTTTTAATTTTTTTAATTTTTTTAATTTTATGCAAATTGAATTGGTCCCTATTTAAACACCTGTAAACACAGTTTAACTTCTTACCCAAAACTGGTTCCGTTAGCCTCCCGTTTAGGGGTTTATTTTCACTGAAAATCTGTCTTGTTAGCCTTACGGGTCAATTTCAGACCCCATGGAATGAGACATGGGTACCAACAAACCCCTGCCCCCCCCCATCAGATAAAATCTCGCTTTGAAGAAAAGATAATGCATTTGCAGTTAGGGGTCAGTATACTGCACGAAATCATTGTTTAAATCAACTTGGAAATTAAAAATTGGAAGGAAACTGAAATTTTGGTTCCTTGACCTTGGGAGTTATAAGTAGTCTAGTGACACTGTTTGTGTAAATGTTAAAATCTACAAGAAGCCCTTAGGCTATGTATCCAGCGAAAAAAACTGATGAATTAAATACTAATTGGTAGTGAACTAGAAGAATTAGCGCTCCATACTTCCCATGAGTTTTATGCATTTAAAGAGCACACACTAAGTCTAGTACAGTGGCATTAAGTCAGCCAGTTATGTATATAGTGTATAGGCTACGACGTGTACCTACCAGTACCATGCACAACATGCGGGTGGGGGAGTACACCAAATTGCCTAGATTTCATTCGTTTCCATCTACTCACAGTTTAATTCAGATGCAAAAATGGGCAACATACCCTATAATTCAACCTTGACATTTTTTCAGATATTGACCGACAGTACTTTAGAAAGGAACACATGTATACCAATCCCTAGAAACCCCTCAACCGAGTGAATGTTTTGGGTGAGCAAAGGGACGCTTGTTGCAACTTCCGTCTCTTCACCTGCTCGCTATCATGCGTGACAGCCTATCCTTGTGTAAGATCAGTGGTTCCGGACGTAGGGTGCTTCACATTAAACTTGGCAGCTACGTTCTTCCATTCCCGCTACACTACGACAGATGTTTGGTGGAGCAAGTTCTCCGTTGAATTTGGCAAAGAAATCTTGATAAGCCAGCAGGAGGCATTTAACAGCTTTTAATGCTGGATCAAGCTTGGCATGGGTGATCTTCCCCATACCAGGGCAAGCATACTCTGTACATGGGCGAGCACTCCATCTTGTCCATAGGGTGTTCAGATGTCTTAATAAGATGAAGTGAGGTCCACGCAGCCTAGGTAACAGCTTTCAACATGTTCAATGGGTGTTCCAGACCAAGTTACTTTAATAGGGCGTTTGGCTTAACAGTTGCGTAGATGGAAGTATGCACCTGGCGTCTTGGATGATTTCACGTTGTGTTTGCCTTCCCTCATCTAATGAGATGAGTTCATCCAATACTTTGGAGAGTCTCTGCTTCGTACAGCTTGAAGTCCCTGTTTCTTGTGCGCTAATTCCCAAGATGTTCTGCATAGAATAACATGACAGTTCCTGCCACTCCTAGATTTGTCGTTGGTATAGATGTTTGAACAGGAGAGGTGCGAGCACACTCCCTTGTGGCAGTCCATTCTTGAGCCTAAGCCATCGTCCTCTTCCTTTTTGCTCTTACTGAACAAAGAAGTAAGCATCTGTGATTAACAATGTTATAAGCTGGCTGATATATTGACGAACATGCATTACCAAACCCTTCTCGAACCATCCTTTTCCTGGTTGAAGTTAGCATACCGTTTTCCAGTTCAATACCATGTCAAAGGGTTGTCGGAGAGAAACCAGTGTTCGCCACTATACCTTCATACAGTCTTTTTTGATCATCCTTGTTGGGTTCTTGCTGCACTTGCCATTTAAAAACGCGTTGTTTGGGCAACTACTTAGTTGGGTGTAACGTTTGCGGCTTGCTGTGGAGGTTTTGTTGATCCGCTTAACAAAGCTTTTGGATGGTAGCTATGCTTTCTTCGGTTATGGGTCATCTCGGTGATACATTACCTAACCAGGTTTTGATCTTTTTCCTGGAGATCCTCTCCGACACTGCCTCACTTTAGCAGTTGTTTTAGCTGATGAAGATCCCCTTCAACTGTAGTATCACTCTTTGATTTCCTTAGTCATATTCCAGGAAAGGCCTGAAATATTTCTGTCCACCAGCAGCTGGTTATGAAATTCCTCGGGCCTCGCTTTCACTAGTTTGCAAATTTGTCATATTTATGCGTTTGGCCAATCCTGCTCACGTTCGGACCCGGTCATCATTACCCGTGCGGTTTGCGTTCCTATTGTTAAAGCGCCGCTTAAAAGGCACTTTGTTTGGTCTTACGGCAGCGTTGACTTGGATACCATTGGTCGATGTTAAGTTAGTGAACAGGATCCAGAACATCTTGCTACACCAGGCATGATGTTTTTAACGAGATGCTGTTGCTAACAATAGTAGATCAGGTT
>JAMKCH010053359.1:0-10241 GCA_023653785.1 Ophioderma brevispina
TCAGTTTCCGAACATACCAGCCTTGTATTTAAAGGTTGCTTGCCCTCAATAACCTTGTACTCCACTTTACCCCACAAAATTGAGAGTGTGGTATTGGGAAAAAAGTTCATTTTTTCTCAGACCCCAGGAAAATATTTCCTTTGATGATGTTATGTACAAAAATGTCCCTAAATTTGGTGATCAAACTTGCTCTCACACACTGTCCTATGGGCCAACTTGGTACACATTTATGTCCCAATGACTGGACCGATTGAACTCCAAAATTTGTAATCAGAGATTTTGGTGATATGCTTGCATCTGAGAGAGAAAAACATATGAAAAAAATTGGATCATGAGCATGTTACCTAATTTCAATAATAAAAGATAGGGCAAGAGTTCCATGTACCCCCTCAAAGTTCGATACGAGTAACAAAATTCTTTTATATTTTTGGCCTAGGGTTTGGGTATGTGTTTGGGTAGGGGGGGCATAAATTAAAATGATTTGTTTCCGGTAGGATTTAAAAGGGGACATTTGCGAACTCTTTCCAAAGATGGTATTGCTAGCACACATTAATTGGCATTACATTTGAGATGAGATTAAAGAGACAGTGAGATTGCCAGAAAAGAAGAGCCCCCCCCAACTTTTGTCGAACCCTGGTTTTTTGCATATTTGAATGCTACAGGGTATTAGATCACACCTGAATGATTAGCTGAATACGCCGTCTTGCTCAATAGGATGAGTGATTAAGAGCAAATAATTTTTTCTAGGGGGGTTTGTTTTTGACAAAAAAACTCATGGACATGCCATCTCACCGATTTTTCTAACTTTGGGAGGTTAAAGACATTTGCTCCAATGTAAGAATATGACATTAAAAATCGGCATTTGGTCGGTTGCCATCGGTAACGGCCCTTTCTTGTTTTTGCTGATTACGGGTTAGGATAACCCAAATTAGCTGATTTCATATTAAAAAATACACGTCGCGGGTTTCTCGACCGCTAAAGCCCCCTGGAGGGAGCGGTCAAATTTTTAAATAACAGGCTGTGCAAATACCCCCCTTTTAAACCCAAAAATCCCCTTCCTTAAACCCCAACCCCCCCTTTTTAAACCTGGCAACCCCCCTCCGTTTTATACTCGTGCAACCCACCTTAACCCACAACAAGGCCCCCTTAAGCCCAGAAACCCCCCCCGTAAACCCGGACAACCCCTTTAAACCTGGACACCCACCTTAAACCCAACAATCCCCTTAAGCCCAGACAAACCCCTTAAACCGGACAACCATGTGCAACGTCCGCGCAATGCATACGCAAATGCGCGCATACGTGCATGCGCATGCACGTATGCACGTTCGCGCAGGTATACCGTATTATGTGCCACAAACCCCTTAAACCCCAAAAACCCCCCTTAAACCCAAAAAATCCCCTTAAACCAGCAACCCCCCTTAAAACCTGGACAACCCCCCTTTAAACTTGGACAACCCACCTTAAAACCACAAAGCCACCCTTAACCAAGACAACCCCCCCCCCTTAAAACCCGGACAACCCCTTTTTAAACCGGACAACCCACCTTAACCCCCAAACAATCCCCTTTCTTAAGCCAGACACACCCCCTTTTAAAACAGGACACCCCTTTGAACCCAGACAACGCCACCTTAAACCCCAAACAATCACCCGTTAAACCCAACAACCCCCTTAACGCGGACAACCCCTTTAAACCCGGCAACCCCCCTTAAACCGGACAACCCCCCTCTAAACTGCGACAACCCCCTTTAAACCCGAACAAACCCACCTTAACCCAACAAATCCCTTATGTTAAGACAACCACCCTTAAACCAGGACACCCCTAAACCAGAAAACCCACCTTAAACCCCAACAATCCCCCTTAAACCCAACAACCCACTTAAAGCTGGACCAACACCCCTTAGGCCCAGACAACCCCCCTTAAAAACATGGACAAACCCCCATTAAAATCAGTGCAACCCACCTTAAACCTCAAACAAGCCCCCTTAAGCCCAGACAACCCCCTTTTAAACCCCAACAATCCCTCCTTAAAACCCAACAACCCCCGTAAAGCTGGACAACCCCCCTTAACCCGGACACCCCCCTTAACCCGGACAAACCCCTTGAAACCAGACAACCCCCCTTAAACCCACAACAATCCCCCTTAACCCAACAACCCCCTTAAACCGGACAACCCCCCGTAACCCGGACAACCCACCTTAAACCTAATCAGCTCGAGAGTACATGATCCCCACCCCTCCATCAAGTTTCACCAAAATCGAACTTATGGATCTTCAGATGTTTGTTCACAAGCTTTTTGGGTAAAAATACCCAAAAATTAACTCATAAATTATTGCAAATGAGTACCTAATTAGCATATGCCACGCCCATAATCTAATCAGATGAAGGGCATGGCAGTCCTTTCTTGGATGCCCACACCAGTTCAATCACCATAACCCTTATGGGTCTCAGGTTATCGCGGTCACAAGATGGTTGGGTAAAAAATACCCCAAATTAACTCATTAATTAGGCAACTTAGGTACCTAATTAGCATATGCCAGCCCATAAATCTAATCAGATGAAGGGCATGCAGTCCGGATCCCACCCACCAAGTCATATCACCATAACCCTTAGGGGTCTCATGTTATCGCGTTCACACGGAATTTGTTGGGTAAAAAATACCCCCAAATTAACTCATTAATTATGCCAAATTAGGTACCTAATTAGATATGCCACGCCCATAATCTATCAGATGAAGGGCATGGAAGTCCATCCCACCCGCCAAGTTACAACACCATAACCCTTTGGGTCTCACAATGGTTAACCGCACCGTGCAAACAACAGTTGCTTGTTGGACGCCCACACAGCCGACGCCGCACATAAGCACACGCGCCGCCCCTGCTTGATGATAGCCATAATCCCCTTCTGGCTTTTCAAGCCAGGGGGATAAAAACAGGTACCTACCTAATTAGCATATGCCACGCCCATTAACTAATCAGATGAAGGGCATGGCAGTCCGATCCCACCCACCAATCACATCACCATAACCCGTATGGGTCTCGTGTTATCGCGTTCACAAGATGTTGGGTTAAAAATACCCCAAATTAAAAACTCATTAATTACTCAAATTAGGTACCTAATTAGATATGCCACGCCCATAATCAAATCAGATGAGGGGCATGGCAGTCCGATCCCACCCACCATGTAACATCACCATAACCCTTATGGGTCTCATTTTATCGCGTTCACAAGAGTGTGTTGGACGCCGCCGAAGCCGACACAGACGCCCCGCCGCCGACGCCTGACTTGATAGCATAATCCCCTTATGCTTTTCAAGCCAGGGGGGGATAAAAAACAGCATTTTAAACAAAATGGATACATCAAGACGGTAGATATTTTGAGGAAACTGACTTCATGGACAAATCTTTATGTGTACACTATGTGTCATTAAATTTAAACGAGTCAGGGTTGCCAGCTTCTTAACTGTTGCCACGTTGAATAGGCATTTACGATATATGAAAACTCTAAATTATGGGACAGGTATGAAAATTCCCCATTTTCTCCAAAATGGGTGAATATTTGTTTATTTTATTTGTCCATGTAGCCGCCATTCAATTGATTGAAAACAAATTTTGGAGAAAGTCCGCGTTTACTTGTCACGTTGAACAGGAACTCAGGGATTTGTGATTAGGCGTTTTGGCGTATTTGAGGGTATTATTTAAGCTATGAAACATTACATTGTGTTAATAATATATTTTGGGGGGCTAGAACGCAGATGGAATACTTTTTACAATCCATCTATCTGTCTGTCTTGTGTCTGTGCTGTGTCTGTCTGTATGGTGTTTTATTGTCTGTCTTTCACACTTGCCAAAATATCCTTTTGCCAACGTGTGGGCTGATTGCAGCAAAAATCTGTCAGAGAAACCATTAACCCAAGGCCATATGGGTGTTCACAGATTTGGGTCAAAGGTAAAGTGGGGTCAATTAAAGGGAAAATGACACATTTTTTTCAAAAAAAAATTGCTATATTCACCAAACCTAGGCACATATAGGGAGTACACAATGAATGGCAATGATACCTCATTGTTCAATCGATCAGAAGAATGCTGACCCAAGGCCTATATGGGGTGTCACAGATGGGGTCAAAGGTCATGTGGGACATGTGAGGACAAGGGCTTGTATGTGGGGTAAAAGGGGAGGTCGAAGGTCATTCGGGGTCACTTGGGGTTCATTATTACTCTGTATACACCTTTTGGTATGGCATTTTTTCAAACTTACTGTAGCGATTTAGTGCAGTTATGGATTAAGTTGTACATACTTGGATGCTTATACATGGGGACAAGGGGTCTTATGTGGGTTAAACGCATGTGACGTCAATCAATGCCATTGGTACGTCAGAGGTCACGTAGGGGTCATTACATTCTTCTCTTGTTCTTTGACCACAAAATCGGACAACCTGTTTGGGACTGATGTCCCTATTTTCCTGTTGCCAACGCTTGCAAAAAATAGTTCGAAGAGAACTGATGACCCCAATGCCCATATGGGTTTAACAAATGGTCACACACAACAATATATATTATATATATTTGACGAGATTGAACCATGGGCGAAAAATATACTATTCATAGTCTATAAGAACCTTTCTTTTATGACACTAATTAAGAATATTCAGTTTTTGTTATGACTAAATGAGATTACTCTTTTGCATTAAATTAATATTCATTCTTTCACGGACTAAAATCGCAAAAAGGAAAGGATAACGTTAGGCGAACAAGAAATTTCGCCCTAACGTTAAAGTCTGAATTGAATTTATGAATAGAAAATGTCGCCCTAGCGTAGGAGATAGTGATATATTATATATAATATATTTCCCATGTTACATTAATTCATAAAATACCAGTTTTTTAAGCCAATTTAATCAAACCACTATATACAAATATGCTAGCAAAAATATGGCTTTACACATTGTATTGTTATAGGTGTTTCCAAAAATGTCTTTCCAAAAAAAAAAAATTATGACAATACTCAGGCCAATTTAAAGGCGTCATTCGAAAAGTAGAACACCATCACTAATTTCGGACTTTTTGTGACTTCTGTCTTTTGGTAACGGTATATAACTTCAAAAATAAACCCACCACCATCTTTTTTTTTTTGTTTTTGTAGCAATTATCAGTTGATTCTAGACAAACCCGTTTTCATAGCTTTTTCCCAGAGTCTCTATCCGCCGGTACTATAAATACAGTAAATACAGTATTGGGTGTTATTGATGTCTTCTGAGATAAAAAAGAAATGCCATTAATATGCAGATGTCTACAAACAAACCTGAATTAGAAGATATGATTAGGGACAGTTATTTACTGTAAACACTTCATGGTAGAAGATTCGACATTAGTTTGAGAGATTACATAGCAAAATATTGTTTATAACTACTTGGCTAAGTTTATCTACTCAGGTTGTCCGATCTCCACAAGAAAAAGGTCAACATGATTCTCTGCCATTTTTTTCCTAGATAAATTACTATTATATTAGCCAAATAGTCAAATGTGACCACAAATCACTACCGCCCGTGTCATTCATATCCCCGAAGGCTATCGCCACTGGTGGTTAACCATTTTTTTAAGTCGATGTTGCACTTGTCCAAGCACATGTGACAAAAGTAGCTGAAAATTTAAACATTTCAGCTACTATTGGCACGAATACATTTTGATAAGATTTTCCAAGTTTTGATGAGTCAGTTACTTTTGCTCTTTAACTCTGTTCCTTGAATATCAATTTTTTTTTAAGTGTCACAAAATAATTTCAACAGGGAAATGGTATTATTGCAATTCACTCATAAAGGTTCACAAAGATTTAATCATACACATCATTGGATGATTAGGTTGATCAAAGGATGGCAATTTTGGATACAATTGTTGTGTTATCTTCAATGGTATTCAATTTGTGTGACTACATGTTCAGAAGCAAAGTAGCATTTTGATTTTACATCAATGAGAGTATGACTGACCATCTGACAAGCCATGTCAGGATGATAAGCGGGTCTAAATGAGACAGGTGTAAATTAAAGGGCGTGTCCAGATCGTCTTTGGGACCCCCCCCCACCCCGATTTACCCACAAGTAGTATTGAGTTTGATATCAGGTGAAAGCTGTATTTTTTCATTGTCGTCCTGTTTGTAAGTGAGCCCTCAAATCCATGTTCATTCCAAGATATAAAAAAAACACAATTTTATGGTTAATCATCAATAATTAGCACAGTATTGAATAGGCTTTGCAAATATGCGAAACCACAACACAAGTTTTTTCCATCGCGTTATTGATGGACGGGGTGTATGTGCAGTGCCAGGCTCTCTGTCAAGTAGAGAAAAACAATAGAAATACATCGACAAGCACCTTTAATGTACACATCAAATATTCAAAAAGCCCAAAGTTGCGCATTACTAATGTGAAGGACCGTAATGTGAGAACAATAGATGTCTCAGCATTCGGTCCCATAGATGGACAAAAGATGGGCGTTTTTTTGAAACAAAAAAAACCGAAAGATTCTATAAGCAAACAAAATACCTGAAAGATAAATTTAGACGAGCGGAAACCAAAAAACATGCCGAGTCAGCCACACTAGTTGCACAAGACATGCGTTATGCCAAAGATCCGTGGTTGAATGTCTATTCCAATAAATGCATATTTAAAGCATATAATAGAAAATTGTTTCCTCATTTGGCAGGCTGATGGCAGCAGCAAAGAACAAATTGAATGCCATGAAGATAAAGGATCAAATCTGCAAAATTGTGATACACATGATATAGCTTAATTTCAATGTCACATGAAGTTTACAAACGAAATACTTTGGCCAGCAAGTTTTATCTGTCAATTTAAAGATTTTTTAAAAAGGTATTATTCAATCTGCTTTTAGATCCCAAAATTATTATAGGACATTAATGTCGGGTTTATAGCTAAATAATCTCTAAAATATGCCCAAAAAGCTTATCACATAACCTAAACATAAATCCGTTACTTTTGCCCATGCACAATCGGGGTACATCCGATATGTGCCTATAAGTTTGGTGAACATAGCAATTTTGTGGACAATGCCCCTTTAATGACCCATTTGACATTGACCCCAAATCTGTGAACACCAGAGGGCATGTAGTGGTTCTTCTGATAGATTTTTGCTGCAATTAGCCCAACATTGGCAAAAAGAAAGATTTGTAAGTGTGACAGACAGACAGACACAACATACAGGACAGGACCAACAACCACAGCACAGACCGACAGATGGATTGTAAAAAGTATTCCATTTGATTTAGAGCCCCAAATATATTATCCACACTAATCGTAATGTTTTATAGCTAAATAATACCCTAAAATCCGCCAAAACGTCTTATCACAAATCCCCCGATTTCGGTGTCACGTGACAAGTAACCGTTACTTTGCCCAAAATTTTTTTTTTCAATCAATTTGAAGGGCATTAAATAGTCACATTACATGATCAAAATAAAATAAAAAAAATAATCACCCATTTTGGAGAAAAAAGGAAAAGGGATTTACCTGCCATAAAATTTAGAGTTTTTCAGATATAGTAAAAGCCGTTATTTCAACGTGGCACAGTGGTAAGAAGGCTGGCAACCCGACTCGTTTAAATTAATGACACTTAGGTAACATGAGGTATTTATTCAGTTTCTAAAAAATCTAACGTTGATGTACCATTTTGTTTAAAAATTGCTGTTTTTAGAATGAATGCTAATTTGGGTTATCCTAGACCCGTAAATTAGCAAAAACAAGAAAGGGCCATTACCGTGGCAAACAGACAAAATGCTGAATTTGTTAACTGTCATATTCTTACATGGGACCAAATGTTCTTTTACCTCACAAAGTTTAAAAAAATCGGTGTGAGCTGTCGTGTGTCCAGGTTTTTGTCAACCTAGAAAAAAAGGGTCTTAAGTACTTTATGTCGTGCACGAAGAAAGTCAAAGCATGGGGTCTATGGGGACAAGTGCGATAGCAGGCAAGTTAGAAGTCAAACACAAGGTTGCCGGTTTTCTTTTGTAATTGTTGTTCAATAACCTTTGAAAGTCTGGTAGGTGGTTTTAAGACACGATCCAGTGAACAATGAGAGAAATTTAGTCCTCAAAAAATCTCCTCCTGTCCACTTTCAAATAGTTTTGTAAATTTTAAAAATTCCAATTTTCCAATTCATGAATTTGTTTTAAGCTTGATTCAATTTGAAATCAACAAACTAAAATCCTTTGGAGATATAGCCAAACAAAGGCGAAAATGCTTTGTTTCATATTGTTTTGGCAACCTTTTCAAAACTGATTATATCTTTGGAATTAATTGGTCAATTTCAATGGGGTGTCAGCAAACTGTAGCTTTTTAAATGGTGAGTCAGGTACATGGATAAGTAAAATTGACCAACTTCCGATTCATTTGCTGATCGCAATCACGCAAATGAGATTCCACAAAACACTTCTGACTTCCACAGCTACAATATGTGAAGCCGCCATAATTTTGTTCTTCGACAAGGCTCTTCTACCTTCTAGTATAATGCAATTTAAAAATTGGAATGCTCTCCCTGAAAACATACGAACATACAAAAGTAATTCTGATTTAAATCCTCGTCTTAAAATTATCTCTCCAGCATGGAGTTATTATTAGTATAATAACTCCATGCTCAAAAGCCAATGGCCCATGTATTTTTTTAAAATAATATTTTAAATTACTAATCCTATAAGATGTTTATTTATCAGGTTTTATGAACGTAAAACAAGTCCGGATTTCAAATTTTGTTTCGCCAGATTTTATGTAAGGACCCCATGGAAACGAAAGCTTAACAGCCGCGAATGGTTAAGCTGGCTTAAATAATTCCGTATGCGTACTACCCAAATCTCGAGAATGTATAAGCTGCTTAGGTTGTGAAACGTGTTGCAGTGATTCTAGTCTAGGTATGATCATGACTCATGCATGCCGGTTTGGACTTCAATTTCTCAACTGGAACACCATGTAGTTAAATATCATTTATGCTCTCTCAATTTTACGGATGTAAAAAGTAAAAACAAACCCGAAACCCAGTGCATTCCATCCCCCTGCATTCCCGTGTACATGTGTGAGGCATTATGTATACCAAGTACGGAGTACCGTGAAATGCTAACATGTGGCCTGGAATGCATGGCAGAGGGTGACCTGAACAGGCACGTCCTTCATACTGGTAGTTTTGCCAGTTTTCATGTGTAAACTTAGCAAGCGCAAGGTCTGCCCGAAACTGCTGCAGAATAACGATATGTAACAACTTGTTTGCTTGAGCTCGCCGTGTGTGTGTGTGGGGGGGGGGGTTTAAATATTCAAGCATATGCAATTGTCATGAATGGTGTTCGGAGGTGACATTGTGTACTTCCCCTAGCTTTGGAAGTACCCGGGGTAAGAGCTGGGAAGCGCATTTCTACAAGACATGAACAGGAATTGTCCTGCATTCTCACTGATATGTATACGTGAAAATTATTACCGTAATTGATAGGGATATTTTATTTAATTGTGTAGTGATCGGCCTTACAGCGGGAGATTAGAGTTGGCTGACTGTGACCATCTACGCTACCCCCCAAATTCCGTTGAACTATGTGGTCCCATTGGTTTGCGTTTGGCCTTGTCTAGTTGGGTATAATGTACGATACCAGATTAGATTAGCCCCAGCTTGACCCCTTACGCCTAACGCCTCTTTATATGGATTAAACTGGCCTTCAAAAATTTGATGTCTTGTAATTGTTAAATGATCAAGAGGATATATTTGCCTGCAACTGATAATGTGCAATTTATAAAATATATTTATATTTTTGATACATCCAAATGCCAAATAAAATCAATCAATCAAGTTCAACATGTTGACCAGCTTTTCACAACCCGTGGAATTGCAAGCTTTAACCTCATGTTTTAAAAAAAACATGGGGTTAACAATAGAATATGCCCCAATGGTCATGTGCAGGGTAATAATGTATATATGATGTTATCGTTTGAATGTGACAAATGTTCAGAGGTGGGGAGTTACTTTTTTGGATGAAGTTAACACAGCAAGATTCCTACTCCGGTGTAACCAGACTTAGCGTACTCCATGGTTAACTCTTAACCTATTCCAAAGGTACCCCCTTGATGCACTATTGATGCAGTACCTTACACCTAGTCTTGCAAGATACACAAGCCACTGGGTGGATAGCAGTATGTTTCCTTAGCAGTACCCATCCTATAGTGTACTCTGCATTTGCCTGCTAGGTGATTGAAGGTA
>JAMKCH010053361.1:0-50952 GCA_023653785.1 Ophioderma brevispina
CCATCAATCAAAGAAGAAGAAGAGCTTCAAGGATGACGAGAAGATGAGACAAGATGTGACAAAAAGTAGTAGTAAAAAGGGCTGGTCCTATATTGGCCACTGAACTCGATTTTGCAGAGTAAGAGATATGTCAATGGCGGAGTGCAAGTGTATGATAACAAACTTTATCATTGAGCATTTTGAGTTTAGGCCTGTTTTGACTTTGGACTTCTACAACTATAGATACAGTAAGAGGTCACCACTGAATTCTTAAATCCGCTATTTATATATAGCGGAGGACAGCATTAGGTGACCATTTGTGTGTATGCCAAGGTTTGTCAATCAGCTGAGATTGGTCTGAATGTGTAGTATGGGCGGGGATGTTTGAACAAAGTGCAATTTAAATGGTAAAAAATGTTTGTGACTCGCGGACACATAATTCATGCAAGTAAACTTCTAGTTTGTAAAAATTACTGGGATTCTCATTAGAAGGGAAGAGCCCTTTGGTTTCATTTCATTACATTCTATGATCAATATCAATCCAATATTGATTTTTTTTATCAGCAACGATGGCATAGATAAATTTGTCACTTGAGCTTGTGCGGGGGGGGGGGAACCACCTATGAACCAGTGGTCTCTTAGCTAGGAGCCACTTTCAGGTGAGTGACAATAAAAGGGAATACATTATGCATGAGTACATAGCTACTGTTTATATTATACATGACACATATTCTAGTGACCTGTTACAAAGTGATACTCAATTCCACCCTAGGCAATCTGTGTACAAAATACCCACATTAACACTATTCAGTACAATTTGTAAGTAAAACAACATTGCACTAAAAAATATTTTAGGTGATCTAAAACTGAAATTCGGGTCTTGTTACCATTCACAGTGATTAAATCTCATTGATGAGGGGATCTTTAACAAATGTTGAGGGCATATCGGGTTACGGTGTGATGAAAGCAGATATTGGTCCGTGGGAGCCACAGTCGGGGGGCTCCATAGACGATAACGGCATTATTAATAAAGAGTGATGATGTGAAAACTAAGTACAGGTGAAGAGTCAAACTGAATCGATTGCCCTATGTTCACCATTGTTACCGGACTAGGGACGCCGGACAATAATTAGTTCTACACCGGGGCTTATAGGTGCATGAAGTGCCCCCAAAAAAAAGGAGGTATGGGGAGGATAGGTTTTTTTTTGGCATAGATAATGCACATATGAACCAGTTTCTGCGAAACAAATTTTTGTTTTTGTTTAATGTCCAAAATGAACCATGTAAAGTGTAATTACTTAATTAGCGGTAACCGGGAATGGGGGAGTGAACCGATCTCCTGTGAGGGAAACTCTTGCCGCCCCTTGTTGAATGAAGTGAGTGATTTTCGGCACACACACCAATTTACAACATAGGCCTTACTAACCAAAACTATACTACGCCAATGATTACCATTTATTCCGTTCATATTGTCTATTTGAACACGAATGTAAAATTGAACCAGTTCGTATACAAGTTCTTTAAACTGGTTTCAATTGAATAAAGACAATACTAGATTACACTTTAATTCCATAACGATTGTCTATTTTTTATGCTAATGTTCAAAAATGAAAAACCACTTTATTAGACAAAATGTTTAAACCGTCTTTTAATTAATGGAATAAAGGTCCAAACTAGATTGCGCTTTTTCTGTTATATGTCTATTTTTTATGCTAATGTCAAAATTAACCAGTTCTTGACCTTGTTTTGTTGTTGCTAATAATGTCAAAATGAACCAGTTGCTGGATAACTGTTTTTTATAACGTCTTTAATGGAATAAAGTCCCAAGTATAGATTACGCTTTATCTGATTTGTCTATGTTTGCTAATGTTCAAATGAACCAGTTTCTTAGACAATCTTTTTTTTTTATTATAAGATTTTTTTAGACAAAAAAAAAAATCTTTATAATATTAAAGTACCCACATGTTTGAAGCTTATTTCTTCCATCTTTTTTTTGTTGCTAATTAATGTCAAAATGAACCAGGTTCTTGGCAATGTTTTTTTTTAAACTGTCTTTAATGGGAATTTAAACTCCATACTAGATTACGATTTATCTGTAATATTGTCTATTTTTTAGCTAGTGCAAAAGCAACCAGTTTCTTAGACATCTTTTTTTTTTGATAATAATGTCAAAAGGAACAAATTTCTTGGACAACTGTTTTTTTTTTAAATATAATGAAGAAAATGTTCAATGTCTATTTTTATTGCTAGTGTCAAAATGAACCAGTTCTTAGACATCTTTTTTTGGACAATTTAATGTCAAAATGAACCCATTTTGGACAACTGTTTTAAACGGTGTTTGAGGAATAAAGTGCAATACTAGATTACGTTTATTCCATAATATTGTCTATTGTACAAAACTTTCACTACTGGGTCTATTGTCTCACTCTACAGTGCCCTGGAGATATCGCACAGGCGGTATGTGTGTCCTGAAAATCACGCCCCGGTGAACGGAGTAGATGTTAAGAGCAAGGTAAGTAGGTGCATTGCAAGAACGAGAGTGAAGGGCCTGGTAGTAAGTTTAGTGAAAAGACAATATTACCAGGAATAAAGAGTAATCTAGTTTGGCACTTATTCCATAAATAGAATTTAAAACCGTTGTCAAGGAAAATCTGGTTCATGTTTTGACATCTGTAGTTTTGACCTATTTCAGATCTATTTTAGGCTAACGATCATTTTTGTTAGAAAAATGAATATTGGTTGACCAAAATGAGGCAACATTTTGCTCATACTTATGAGACAATCAATAATGATATGAAGTGTTCTACACCATGTGGCAAAATAAACAAAATCTATACCCACCTCATTGTCTCGACAGTATTTTCTAATGCAAAGAGGCACTTTTAACTTGAGACAGGCTGTAGGTAGAGAGTTAGAGTGAGAGATATAGTATTGGGTTTACCATCAATCAAGAGAAAGAAAGGAGCCTTCAAGGATGACAAGGAGAGATGATGACAATGATGGACCAAAGTAGTAGTAGTAAATAAAGGGGCTGGTCCTCTATTGGCCACATGAACTAGATTTGCAGGAGAGAGATCATGTCAATGGCCAGAGTGCAAGTGTATGATAACAACTTTTATCATTTAGCAATTTGAAGTTTAGGCCTGTTTTGACTTTTCTTCTACAAATATAGATCACAGAAGAGGGCACCACTGACTCTTTAAATCCGCTTTTCTATATAGTCGAGGACAGAATTAGGTGGACCATTTGTGGTGTATGCAAGGTTTGCATCAGCTGAATTGGTATGAAATGTGTAGTAGGGGGCGGGGCATGATTTGAACAAAGTGCAATTTTAAATGTAAAACATGTTTTTGACATCGCGGACACATAATCATGCAAGTAAATTCGTTTTTAAAATACGGGATTCTCTTAGAAGAGCCCTTTGGGTGCAATTTCCATTACAGTCCAGAGTGAATAAATATCAACCAATATTGATTTTTTGATTAGCAACGATAGCATAGATAATTTGTTTTTTTCACTTGAGCTTGGGACCACCATGACCATGGTCTCTTCTAGAGCACTTTCAGGTGAGACAATAAAAGGATACATGATGATGAGGACGATACATAAGCTACTGTATATTTACATGACACATATCATAGTGACTGTTACAAATGTGATACTCAATTCCACCCAGGGCAATCTGTTACAAAAATACACAACATTAAACACTATTCAGTTACCAATTTGAAGTAAAAACATTGCACTAAAAATATTTATGGATCTAAAAACTGAGGTCTGTTACTGAGTGTGGTTTTCTGTACATACAGTCATTACAGTCAGTTTCAGTAAAGGGGCAGCGGTGAAATCTCCCACTCAAGCCATATCTTGATCAGTATTGAGGGATAGTCTAGTAGAGTGCTTGTTTACTGTTTTGTGCAGCTATGAGGTCTTGGTTCCTTCATTATTGTAATAAAGATAGGAAAAATTTGAACCCGACAAACAAATTCTTGATTACATGCTTCAGTGATGTATTGTGTTGTAACAGAGAAGACAGTCCCATTTTCCTGAAAAATCCAAAATTTGAACTGACGTTCGGTAAAGGCCAAAATTTTAGCGTAGCATCCGGAGAAGCTCCGGGGAATGTATTTTCTTATGTGATTTGGGGCACAAGACCCCTTTTACAATATAAAATGTACTTAAAACTTGTGTTTTTGATGCACGTTAGGTTATACCTTTATCATGAACACTGATCTCAGAAATTGAAAAAAAAATTAACCGTTTCCGTCTTTTTTTTATATGGCCCAAATCCGGAAATTTCAGGAAAAAAGTTGCATCTCGGATGCTTTAACAACAAAAGGCAGCAGAGTTCTCGAAACCACTATACTATGTTTCACCTTGTCACGACAGTGGGAAATCACGGGAATTAAGACTTACCGCAGTGGATACAGTACATTTTGATGGATTCTGAAAGGAGACCACCAACTTTAGCCCGGGTTGAAACAAGGGTTAGTCCTACATGAGTGGACTTTTTTCCTTTTAACATATTCGGGTACCCCATCAATGAGGAATCTTCTCACCCATTACATTTAACTTTAACTTATTTTGAAAGAAAAAGGTCCACTCATGTAGGACTAACCTGGTTTAAAACCCCAGGTTGTTGGTTAAAGCTAGTCTCACTTCAGAAACCAGCCTTTGGATTGCTCGTCTGGTTTGTGTTTGTAATTACACCTTGGGCCTGTCACTTTGGGTGCGCGTGCCAGTGCTGGCATCACCTTACTGCAATGACGAGGGGAAAAAACAGGGAGTTGATTTTGTAATAATGTCTCAGTTGCTGGCAATCTTTGCTTTGAAACTGTGACGATTTTGTTAAAACGGACCACTGTGTGGCCGATATTGATCACAAATGGGGCCAGAAGAGAAGGGTAAAAATTTACAGATTAAACAAATTATTGATATATATTGTCTAAACTTAGGGGTATTTAGACAGGCTGCGTTATTTCTTGGGGTCTTTGTTGCTATAGAAAAGAAGTTCTGGCATTTTTGTGGATACCCATCCATTCATACACACATACAGCCATCGCGTAAAGGTGCAATGAGAGATTTCACCTAACTGGTGTCCCTAAAAAATTGGAAAATTCTGATTTTTGCAGTATTGTAAAGCTTTTCATAAAAAATATCCCCATCTGAAAGGATTAAGCTGAGAAATGTTTCTTTGGTACAAAAATTGTGAAATTTCTAATTTCGTATAGGAGCAAATACGAAATTCAGCCTATGTTTTATATTGAAATATAAGCAAATCAAAATCGCCTTTTTTCTATCTTTTAAGACATTTCTGTAGCCAAATACAAGGTAAGAAAAAAATTGAGTGCCTAATCTATATGAAATTACTGTTATGACACTATTTGCGGGGCTCAAAATCTCTTGTTGCACCTTTAAGACATTGCCACTTTTTATGCCACTATTTGCTGTGCACTTTATCCCCCAAAATAGTTTGTAAACTTTCATAATGTTTATCTCTTGGTGAAAAATATGTACATAAAAATGTATGCAAAGAAAAACATCCTAGTAGCAAATCTTATGTATCCATGGAAACACTTAGGGTGAGGTTGCTACATTTGACATGGCTGTTCAGGTAAATGTTACCTGTGCAGGCAATATTCTACATGCTTCCCATCCAGGAATACCAAACTGTTAAAGGGAGGATAGTTATATTACATATATTAGTTGATATTATGTAGTAAAGAGTTCTTGGCAAATAGACCTCATTAGTACTGAATGCATAATAAACAAAGAATTACAACATTTACCTCCAAAAATATTTGATAGACTATAACTTTAGCAAAGAATCTTTGGGACACTTCTTATTAAGCTTTATTATTTACATCCACTGAGTACAACAATTTCTATAAACAACAATGGTGCTGAAGCTCCATCGAATATTTTGATTTTGACATCAAAATCATAATTATGCAAATTTTGAACTATACTCTGTAAACCTAGAAGTACAAAGTAATCAAACTCCCACACCAGACAAACAAAGAATGCCTGGTATTTGTTGACTTATATGACCAGTATTTTGTGTATCAGTGTAAGAGATTTGTTTTGTTCTTACACCATGCGCTGTGTCTTCAACGCGCGCGATTTAGACTGCATCTAAGAGTGTATAAGCGCGCTTTGAAGTAAGGCACGATAATGCTGCGCAGCGCATTGATTAATTTACTTTGTACTTCGAAGTTTATGAAGTATAGGTATAAAATGTTGCGACTGCAGCAGACAATATGGTTAATGGGCTGCAAATATGAGTCTTTGCATTTTTTTGCTCGCTTTGATCAGCCAATAGATCAAATTCAGTTCCCCATCACTTCAAAAATGTGAATGAAGAAGGGACATAGGTGGTTTCATACACCACTGATGATTCATAGTTGGGCTTGCTAACTTCTTTGAAGTGTCTGCTAACAATTTTATTTAAGTGCATAGTTAAGTTGCTCAGAAACTTTGCCATGTATAATTGCAAATAATTATTGTCCATATCTAGTGACATAATTCTATACTTGAGTCCACCGAGCATTTTCTCTATTTGGCCATCTAGTGGTAGAGGGCCAAAAATCCCTGCAAGACATTTTTGTCATGTGAATGCAAGAAGGTTGTAAGTGAAATAGCTGCCATTTGTCAGAATTCCCATCAAACATGCTATTATGCCAAGTCTTTGGTCAGCGGCTATTGGAACGGTTCTTTAGGCGACGAGTCGCCTGGAGAACCATTTCAAGAACCACCGATTCAAGAAAAGATCAATTAAAAATCATCCTAATACATGGCACCACACAGATGTATCACATGGCAGCTACTGGACTTATGACCTTCTTGCAATCACATGATGATTTGATTGTAACAGTATAAATTTGATGCAATCATGCAAAATTAGTCTGAAGTTGACCATTTTTTTTGGTTGTTATTTTATTAAAGGCTGAATCAGAGATTTCTAGAAGAGGGCGCTCTCAATTTTCTAACAAATCATGTTTTTTGCTTATACATAACGCTTGTCCGTAGATTAATCACTGTGTGAAATAGCCAAGCTCAAATCGATTATAGAAAATCACAACTTTGTAACAAAACTTTGGATCCGGATTTTTTGTTGTACACAGTAACCTATGTTACTGATAGCTAGATGTAAATGTTTACTCCATCAAAACAAAAAATCTGTTCATCTCAAACTTTGGGATTGAGCCATTTTAATGACTATCTTTAGTTCCAGTTGACTATTTTAATACATACTAAAAAATTATAGCCTTTAACAAACACTATTTAAGTTTTCATTCTGTGAAAACCCATAATAGGACATATGCAATCCAAGATGTCCTATTTGGAATAATGATGCCTTAAAAACAAAGAACTGAGAAATCAACACGATATAATATAATATTTGTTAATTATATCACGCCTTAAAGGTGCATGTTCTGATCGTCTTTGGAACCCCCCCGATGGTAGTAGTGATTTGATATCAGATGAAAGGCTGTATTTTTCTCATTGTCGTCCTGAAATTTGAGCCCTCAAATCCATTTCATTCCCTAGATATAAACAAAAAACACCGTTTTAGTGGTTAACCATCAATATGCATGATTTTACAGAATGATCTCAAAGAATTCCTTATAGTCGATTCGCGTTGATACGTTCGTCCCCCTGGAGTTTTGGACCTATTCAATTAAGTCAGAGAGGGAAATAATGAAAGAATTCAATGCATGTGCCACACCAGATTATCTTGGAGGACACTCCAATCATTAACTCACTCACCTGCCAATAAATTCAATTTCCTCATGTATGGAACTGCACAATAGTATTTCAGGCCTTACATTCCTCACAATAATGTGATTAACAGAAGTCCCTGCGCCTCATTGAATTTTTCACCTCCGCAAGAATGGTACGTGGTCAACATATCAGATGAATCGAGTACAACACCCATATGTTTCCCTACCCATATGTCAGTGTCCGAGTGCCATCAAAATCCATCAAGGCATGTGTTGCAAGAAAAATGTTGACTTACAGATAGATTAAGATGATTGGTCACGTTAGCTGCGCACACCGATCCCCAAGCAGATATGTCTGCCAAACTTGTGACTTGGCGTTCCTAGCTGTTCGCGCGCGCGCGCTAAAACCACCCTTGCGTACACTGTGCGATCTTCCGAAGATAGCAAGCACGCTTTGCCAATTTTCTGTTGAGCACAAAAGAAAAATGAAAACATGCCTTTCTATGGGTATGATTAAACACAAGCAGGCATTTTAAAAAATAGTGCTTGGTTTTCTTTTATTACTTGTTTTGTCCAATAAATCTTTGGCACGTTCCCAGCAGGTGTTCTACAACCAATCAAAGTGCAAATTGAAATAAATTTGTATCAAAAAACTCCTGTCCCTTTAATGCACTGCACATAAAATCACCAATGTTCAAGACACTAAGGTCGACTATCAAGATAACACTTATGGGAGGCATATACTCAATTCCAGTACCTTCTCAGAGGTTGTTTTGAGTCAATCCCACAATGCACCAGTTTTGGGAAAATTTCACCTAAATAGGGTCATGTGTGATCACATAAAAATCCTATTCTTAACACATAAAACGCCTGACTTTAATGCTCATTTTAGCCCACAAAGCGTTAGTATTAGGGACTTTTTTGCATGATTATGAAATGTCTTGTGGTTCTTAAACTTTTTGAACACTTTTTATCCCTAAGTACGAGTGTTTAGTACATACGGTATAGCACATGCTATGCAAATCATGGGATTATTCAAACACACCTCTGTACCCTTCACCGGGGTATATGAAATTCACCTGGAACGGCCCAATGGTCATTGAATGTTTGGACTGGCTCCCTCACAAACCATCATGTATTGGAAATAATCATTTTCAACGGATTATCTTCAATTGCTTCAGTTATGACCAATATGCATATTCCTACATCACACATGTAGTATAATAAACATAAACATACATATTTACAGATAGATATACGATGTATCCACTACAAATGAAAGATTATTATAAAAATATAGCTATGGTAACAGATATTATTAACATAAATAACTTGCATATATTTGTAACAATGACATGTACCTTGATTCATAAGGAAAAAATACCACTTAAAATATAATAAGCTTTGCAAATATAGCCCTTTACACACTGTTGTATTTAATTACCTTTTTGGTATGATTTACTGTACTGATAGTTAATCCAGTTATAAACTAACACACACAATGAATGGTTTAAGCTTTTGCATTGCATAATAATATATTAAAAACCAGTATATTTATAACATTCTAGTAGCCGAATAACAACTATATTAACACTTCACATGTGGCTGGGGTTAAAGAGTGTTTATTGATTCTTTAAAAAACAAGCAGTTCTCAAACCACAAGTGTCGCCTGCTTTCGCGGTCCACCTTTTCTTCACTCCTATTTTATAACTTGACCTCAGATGACTTTTGACCTTTGCAATTGACCCATGACATTATTATATGAATGTTCTGTTGCACGCATGACCAAAAGTTTATTTGCAATTGGACTTAAACCTTTCAAAAAATGCAAATTTGATATTTTCAGCCTATTTCATAACTTGACCTCAAATGACCTTCGACCTTGGTATGTGACCCTTGATGACATTATCATATAAAGGTCCCAAAGGCATGTTCTGTATTTTTTCTTGAATGAGACCAAGTTGATGTTTTATCCCATTTTATGACTTTACCTCATAACCTTTGACCTTGGTATGTGACCTTTGACCTCATTGTATGAAGCTATCTAAAGGGCATGTATGATCCAAGTTCTGTAGCAATACGGCTTTCACTTTTCGAATGAGGCCAATTTCATGTTTCCAGCCCATGTTATAACTTGACCTTGGTATGTGACCCTTGACCACCTTATCATATGAAGGTTCCCAAGGGGCATCTACAACCCAATTTCTGTAGCAGTTGGGACTTTTACTCCTCAAATGAGAAACTTTATTTGAAACTTTAACAGACACTTTACAAACACAGAGACACAGTCAGAATTCAGGAGTGGTAGGTGTCGCCTCCTGCAATTCTTGCAGGTGACACGAAAATGTTGGGTGTGGTTCTCCCAAGTACTAAGATTAGGAATGTTTGGACTCAAATCCTTTGTTAGGCTGATTACAATTAATTTACAAATATGCCAATGTTGTTTTGAAACTACTTGGTACTCCAGGTTGATAAATATGAGTCTAATTTAATCTTTCATACCAAATGGCTGAGATCTTGATGCTTGAAAAAATGTGACTATGTTGTGACCTATTGTTAGCTCATCAATGACTTTGACAACAGCTCTCATTTGGTGTACACAAAAGCAGTCCAAGGGACAGTGACCGCTATTACTGAGTATTGATAGCTCAGCCATCCAAGAACTTCTCTAAGGAAAAATTAAATTTTACTCCCTTGTGGAAGTTGAAGTTTCCGGCCCATTTTATAACTTGAAATCATTGACCTTTGACCTTGGTATGTGACCCTTGACCACCTTATCATATGAAGGTTCCCAAGGGGAAAGGTCAGATCAGGTTTCTTTGAGGCCCTGCTACTGGTATACTGATAACCAGTACTACCTGTCCCAGGGCCAAGTTGCCGGCAGTTAAACCATCACCCCCATCGGGTTTCTAAGGAATCTAACAAGAAGGGTAGCTGATTACCCTAGTAGAATGAAAAAGAAGATCTACCTACAAGGGCTTCACCTCTGGAGAGCTAATGGCATCCATCCAGCATATGCTGCCTTGTATGGTGGGCATGGTTGCCCAATGGTTAGGCCCACTGCTGAAAACTGTCAATTGGTGTCAAAAAGGGCATCCGGTCAATTATCTTTTGCTCCAATAAACCCTCACACAGCAGTATTGCTGAAAGTAAGGTGAATCCGGCCACACCCACTTAGCGGGGACAAACCCGGATTGAAAACTTTGGTTTAACTAAAAAACTGCAATGGGTATTCATAATTTTGAAATTACAGCAAATTGTGTGAAAAATTAACTTTGCACACTACACTCAACCCAAGGTGGGTTGGGAGTGGCACTCAACTTTGTTTTTGGTAGGGTGTGTGGCACAAAGCATCAAACTTGGGGCATGAGAACAGCCATTTTTTTAAGTTGGGTCTCCAGAATTGAATTTTGGGTCAAATTTGAGGATTGCAGGCTAGAAAAAATTAGTATTTTCCTAAATTTTTGGTTAAGAGCCAAAGGTTTTGAAATTTCTGGCAAATTGGGGGGTCTTAAAGGTCCCAGGAAATGAGATGATAAACCTACTCCAAATCTTTGTGGGACAATCCATTGCAATAAATAGGGCCAGAAAAAAGAATACACTGCCAGTGACATCATTTGTAAAACTATTGATTAGCAGTCAGTACCATGAATAGATTCACACCAGTTGCATAGAATTTTCTATTACTCTCTGATAAATCAATGGTACCACAAATGATGTCATCACCAACCAAAATATTGAATGCTTTTTGGTCCCTCCTTGTAGACTTCACACAAACCACATCAATTCTTTTTGCATTTCCTGGGACCTTTAAGAACTGGAGCATGACTACTGAAACAATTCCAATGGGTTCACCATCAGACACTGTTATGAATACCCATCGTAAAAGCCAATCCAATAACTGGAGCAATGAACAGGGAGTCTAAACAACGGCAGAACAGGTATGAACTGGGGTCTCACTATGAGTTACAATATGCTCATCCACAGTTCAGTGGGGTGTACTTGTACATACATTGACATGAACTGACCTTGTGTGAACTGGGTATCATATATCATACCCCAAAATCAGGGGGTGTATTTTCTAAATACACTGGCGAATGGAAGGTACTGAACTGTGCCAAGGGAATTGAGATTTTTCTAGCTCTAAGTGTCTTGACCACCGTACATACTCGCACTGCCCTCCACTCCCACCTGGCCACTAGATTTCCATGTACAGAGAATTCCAAGTATCAATAAGTACTGTCCATCTCTTTCATTAAGATGTATTCTCCTTCATGTGACCGATCATTTTCTTTACAACTCGTAACTTCCTCTAGCCGTCTGCACTGCTTTCCATACTATTCTATCCATGATCACTCCACCCGGCTTTAAGTGTAAACAACATTACAAGTTTTGATAAGAAGTTGGAATAAATTTGGGTAAAACAAAATGATAAAAAAGACATGACTTCCAGAACAATGCAGATACAAATATACAAATGCATGCCTTGACAATTTTAGCCAGTTTTGTTTCAGTTTTCAAAGCTTTTTTTCTACATTTCTCAAAATCATGTATATAGATTGATAAACAAAAGTTCTGTGGAAAAAAAATGCTCTCATTCAAAAAAGAATTCCTGAGATCTACTGTATAACAGGATATTTTCGCTGGTTAATTTTTCGTGAATTTACCGCATTTCATGGACATTTCAGTGGGTTTTATATTCGCGCATTCAAGTTTAAACATATATTAAGGCCAATGTAAAAATACCATTTTCGCAGGTTTCAAAATTCACGGTTAGCTTCATGAAATGTGAAAAGCTGCGGAAAATTAAGCCCCACCAAAAATTTCCCACTACACCCAACTATCTGTTGATTGCCTTAAAGACACTATCAGTTCAAGATAATCAGATTTTTGCATGTATGTAACAAGTACATGTATCCAACAGACTCTGCAAATGATAAGACCAGAAGCAACCTATAAGGACAGAAATCTAAAGAGATTTTATCATTACTGTCCTTTCGGACACTTACTACCACACGTAATTGAATGGTGAATCGGTATTTTTGGAACACTGCCGTTTTTCTTCCTTTTCTGTCCAATCTCGTTCAGTGGAAAGGTTACTTTATGAGAATTCTACAGACTATCCTTCACTTTTGAGCTATCCTGCAAATTTCAAATATTTTTCAAATCACTGATAGTGTCTTTAAGAGAAGGCTATAGAATAATTGAGCCAATCAGTACTGTGTAAGAATGGTGAAGGGATGAAGCGGCTTAGCTTAAATATTTATATACTCACTTTTAATTGGTTTATTCAATGACTATAACATGAAATTAACCAATCATAAGCAATGTATGAAAGGAGAACTCACTGCTTAGCTCTCCTTTTACCATACAAAATACTGGTAATGTATTACGGTGCAACGAAGAGATTTCAATGTCAGGGGTCCCTAAAAATCTAAAGTATGAATTTTCCCCTGATTGTTAAAGATTTCCATCAAAAATTATCCCCCATCTGAAAGGGATTAAGCTGATAAAGGTTTCTTTGGTACCAAAAATTGTGAAATTTCTAATTTTCGTCTTATAGGAGCAAAATACAAAATTTCAGCCGTTTATATTGAAATAGGTTGCATTTTTTTCTCTCTTTCAGACATTTCTGGTAGCCAATACAAGGTAAGAAATCTATGAGGTCTTATCTATATGAACTTACTTATTATGGCACAATATTTGGGTGGCCTTAAAAATTCTCTTGTTGCACTTTAATGAAAATAGCAAAAATTTTAACATAAGGATTGTGAGGAATTTTTTAAATTTTAAAGGTTGGACCTCTTTTCAAAAAATAGAGACGCATATTATATCTATTCACTATTTTTCTGAATAACCTTTACATCCAAATCAGATAAACAAGAGCATTAGCCTATACTTATGACAAGCACATGCAAAAAATTCCCCACCTTACACACATGCAATCACATACCTACCCAGACCAATGCCATGAAGCAATTTGAGAAATCTGACCATTTTTGGGGCCAGGACCTATAGATGACTCTATATGGACCTTTGACCCCAATCTTCGAGAGGGTGGGTAACTTGTGGGTCACTATCCAAGGACATTCGATACAGTGCCATAACACTGAGTGCATATATGTGGATAACAACGCGAGAATTATGTTTATGGCCCCAACCCATTTTTTAACAATTTTTAGAAAAATTTGAAACAAAAAGGAAAAATCTCTATACCAATAATATGGTAATCACAGAAATCTTGTCATCTGTCATCGCAGGTTTAGGAAAGGTCACATTGAAGTCAATACACACTACACCAAAAACATTGCATTCCAAGTGTCATGAAAACATTCTTCACCGGCAGGGGAAAACAGTGGACAATTACAGTAGTTATGACCTCTTGCTACTCTAGTGTTAAATCTTAAAATACTGTATATTAAAGGTCATGTTCCATCGTATAGTGGAAACACTATGTTTACCATAGAATTGTTCCGCTCAGACATGGCATTGTTGACTTTGGTCTCCTCTAGTGTTTACTCAATGTACTTATCAAAGTTCATGTCCATCTCATGAATCATAACTTTTCTAGAAAGTTGCCAAAAGCAGCTAATATCATGCACACATCAAATTCACAATATCCACCACCATGATCTTTACACCACCATGACACTGATCTACTACACAACTGTTGTTTCATAAACATTACTCTTACATTCGGCCATAAAAAAAAAAGGTTTTTACTGCCCTTTTCTTTTTTAGTTTTCATCTGAGAGGTATATAAATTTGTGTTTTGCGTTGAAACTGAGCAAGACAAGAAAAAGAAAAAAATGAGAGAAAGGAAGTTGACCAGAAAAAAAATGGTTGAGAATGCAATAACATAACTTTTTGATTAAATTAAAAAATAACAACAATTATATAGCACTTAGGCTTTTGAGCTAAATTAAGCTGAGACACTTTTTTTTTCTTTTTTGGCCCTTTCTATCACTGAAGTGCACAAATGAAAGGAATCTTGCCGATTTCAAAGAAATAACCTTTCCAGGATAAGAGTATTTTGCATATTAAAGGTCCCATGGACGCGATCGCTAATAGCTCATCCCTAGATTTTACTGGAAGTGTCAACATTTTGTATCGTAAGAAAGCTACTATTTTCTCAATTTACCCTGTGAAATTTTATGGCTAAGGATGTTGTGGTTTGGAAGTTATGATCCCCCCCCCCCCCCCGCAAAAATGGTGCCTAATTTTGTTTCACCAATTTAATTTACACAGTAGTCTATGGGCTTACAAAATCTGTTTCTAGCTCTCACACAAAACGGACTGAAATATTGGTGCGAACTTTAGCCGATGGGGTTTGGGGTGAAGGCCATTTATTAATACAAAAACTTTACACTTAATTCGGGCCATCCTCTTTAAATCTAACCATAAGGGTCCATGTTGCAATTTAATCATACTGTCTTACTTTATGTGTGGAATTACCATTAAAACTATTTTGCTGTCTAAAGGCAATCACGATTTAACTATACCTGTGGTCTGTCTGTCTGCGGGTGTGTCTGTCTGGTCACTCTTTCCTGAAAATGGTGTGGGTAGATGCCCCGAAGAACAAGTTTGTATTGGTTAGTGGATCAAGTCATCAGGGGTCATTCAAGGAGGTCAAATGGGGTAAAATTTGGGTCTGGACATGAACCTTGGGGGGGTCGATTTGATGACGAAAATTTTAAAGGTCATGACGAGGTCATCAGGGGTCATTCAAGGCCAGGTGATAGGAAACCTGGGGACCCCGCCCTAGTAAACTAATAATACCCAAAAAGATGAAGCGTGATGGCTATGAATTGTTTATTTTTTTAATTAAGATGACAGAAGAAACACCTTGCCAGCTTACTTAAACTCAACCAAGTTCTGCCTACCTCGGGATCATGGCTGTCAGTCCAATCTCTAAACATAAACTCGGTCAAACCTACTCGTAGAGGAACAAAAGGAAAACAGAAAAAACCCAGCTGAATGCTGTTGTGATTTTCATCACCTTGAAACTGATGGAATAATATCTGAGGAAAAAACTGACACCTCAAATGAAAATGCATCTCATCAAAGAAATCCACTCATAGACCTTTGTGTTTTAATCACAGTCTACTGCAACAAAACTGAAATGTTATGACTATTTTCCTTGACACAATTTTGATATTGTGTCATTAAACTGAGACCTGGCTAAGTGATTCTGATAAGCGCAAGGCAGCTATTGGGAATATCACTCCTCTTGGCTATGATTTTACACATTCCCTCGCAGGAACAGAAAATGGGGGGTGTTGCAATACTTTTCACAAGGATTCCATCAAACACAAGGAGGGTGCTGTGTTCAACTCATCCACTTTTGAAAGTCTATGCTGTGATCTGATTGTTAAAGGAACTTTCTCACCTGTAAAACTTGTTGTTCTAGAAAAACCTATCGTGCACATTATCGTAAGAATAATCAGTCAACTCCACGCATGTTCTTTGAGAATTCTCAGATTATTTATCGTCACTATTGCTTCTCATGTAAACTACCTTATTTTGGAGATTTTTAAACTTCCAGTTTGATTAGCTGATGATCCTGATGCCAATCATTGAAAGAAATTCTTGAATCATTTAATATGTCACATTTTATCCATGAACCTACGCACATAAATGGACCACCTTGGAATCTCGTAATTAACTCGCTCCTCGATAACCTTCTCACTCGTTCCCATGTCCATCTTTGTTGTCTGACCATGGTGCTACTTCACTGCAATTAAACCTCGCTAAACCCACAAGTCAAACAGCGCATTTCCTACCGTAAATTGAAGAATATTAACCAACATGATTTTAAAATTGACATAGAAAAGTCAGTTTACTAAATACTCCTGATCGATCTTGACAGACTTGCCGTACAGTTTGATACACACTGAGGAACATTCTCAACAAGCATGCCCCTCTTATGCATCGCAACTTCACACTGCGTCCAACTACCCCTGGTATAGTGATGAAATTGCCAAAGCAAAAAGAAATCGCAAACAACTTGAATAGGCGATGGAGAAAAACAATAACTGAATTGACAGAGACCTATTTTAAACAACACGTCTTCTGTCACTCAGATGTTGTGCAGATGCTAAACCGCTCACACTATAGCAGAAAACATCCGACTGTACAAAGATCAAAAGAAGCTGTTTAAGGTATGGAAGCTTTGCTACATCAAAAAGGGAAGCCTAAACTACCTTCTTCTGACAATGGAGAAGAACTTGCAACTCCTTCAACAATTTCTTCACTTCCAAATTATCACATTCGTGAAGCCTTGGATAACGCTGATTGAACACGTACCATTCACCTGATGAGTCTAACACTCAATTTTGGACGCCTCTTTTATGCAGGTTTACACCTGCATCTCAGGATGCAATTCACAAACTGATATCATCATCTCCGTCTAAATCATGTGACCTAGATCCACTCCCTACTTGTATGCCAGATTCATTGGATACCCTCCGCCACCTTCACCAACATATCAAATCTCTCCTGGATAATGCTTCCTTCCGAACTGCTTTCAAAAGATGCTTGGTCTCGCCACTATCAAGAGCCACAACTTATGCAAATAATTTCAATTATCGCCCATTTCTATCTCAATTTTGTGTCAAAAATCATTGAAAAAGTAGTTGCTTCTCGCCTGACTGATTCCTGTCTACAATAATTAATTGAGCCTTTCAGGTCCCGCCTACAAAAATCCACGGAACTGAAACTGCATTAGTAAGAGTGCAAAATGATACTTATTTCTCTTGAGAAAATATGGTGTGTTTCTAGTGCTGTTGGATCTGTCTGCAGCCTTTGACACAAGACATGGAATTTTAAAATGTCGCCTGGAGTCCTATTGGTGTCAAAGGTCTGCTCTCGGTGGATTTGCTCATACCTTTATTCACCTAAAGCAATCTGTAAATATTAATGGAACTTTATTTCCACCTTCCAATGCTCCTGTTTGAGTTTCCCAAGGATCAGTGCTTTGGGCCACTGCTTTTCTATATATTCACGCCCTCTTGCTGATTTGCTCTACCATGACTAATGTGCACTTATATGGCAGATGACACGCAACTTTATTTTTCTTATTATATGATTCCCCTGACGATGAATAGCTGTGCGGTCAAAAATTGATGTTGTGTTGCAGACATAAGTCCTGGATGACTGCTAAAAACTTAATCTAATGTGACAAAACTGAACTTGTCATGTTCACAACTAAGCAGTTGCATGCTAAAATCCCGGAATAATCATATTCAAATTGCCACACTAATATTCAGTCTACACATTCTGCTCGCAATTTAGGGGTATTGTCTAGATGAAAACATGTCAAGGCTGAACAAGTGAAGAAAATTGTCAGTCCGCTTATTTTCAAATTCGTAACATCAACTCAATCAGAAAAATTTTGTCTGACGACACTGCCTCAATTCTTGTTCATCTCCCTTATCACCTCCCGACTTGACAATGGATGCCGCTTTTGTATGGATTCTAACAACCTTCTTGATAAACTTCAGCGAACACAAATGCACCGCTCGTGTCTCTCAAAACTCGCAAATATGATCACATAACTCCAACTCTTATGCAACTTCATTGGCTACCCATTCGACACCGGATCCAATTCAAGATTCTCTGCTAACTGGAACACTAAATGGACTTGCCCGCTTACCTTAAGGATCTTCTTACGCCATACTTGCCAACCCTGACTCTCAGATGTTCAGATAAACTTCTCTGATCATGACCCGAACCTATCACATTTGGTGATAGAGCTTTTTCTTCGTGTGCACCAAAATTGTGGATTTTTTTTCTCACTTCCCTATAACTTGCTGTTGTGTTTCCAGTAATGAATTTAAAGAACAGTCTTAAGACATATTTGTTTCAATCTGCCGTTAATGTTTAAATTATTGCATTTTCCCATTATTGCTATTTGACTCTAATGTAAGGATGTTCAAGAACCACTATTTTTGATGTTTTTGCTCCTCCTTCATGTTACATGTTCATTTGATATTGTTTTCTTCTGTTTACTTGTTTTTGTAACTCTCTGTTCAGCGCCTCGTAATATGTTGCCTAGATAGATGGCGCTTTATAATGCCTATTAATTATTATTATTATATTAATGTGAAAAAAGAAACCAATGCTTGTTTCCAATGTATCAACACAAAGGCTACAAGCTCGTAAAGCTTTGATTCTGAACCATATTTGAAGTATTTGAAATCTCTCGACTTCCTTTGCTTTATCTAACAGAGTATAAGTTGCAAAGCAAAGTCACAATCTTAATATCTGGACTTTGATTACCAACAAATAAGCGGAATTATTGGTTGTTATTGTTCCGCAACGTAAAATAAACCAAATGTACTCGAGCGTTTGCACAGACTCGCGCGCACCATGCATAATATACACACTGCATCTCTTGCGTTGTCTTCCGCCTATGTTTATTCCAATCAGTTCGCACTGTATGAGGCCCGCCTCCTATTTGGAGGGTAATCAATGTATAGTTGTTTACAAATAACATGGGACAATTGAGCACAGCCACTTCCTTATCGTCCAACTCATTTAAAGGGTTGGCGGATAAGCTGGACAGAGATATTCATTTCACGCGTGACTGATTCTCTCTTTATCAAAATCAGCAGAGTGAAGAGTGAATACAGTGAATATAAAAATGCCTAACTGACAATCCTGATGTGCAAATTTTGTGTTTCTCGATTTTGCCCTCGTTATATTCAAATATTATAAGTTGTGCCTTCCAGCCTATCTTACCAATGACCTCATATGACCTTTGACCTTGGCACCATGACCTTTTGACATTGCACATGACCTTGGCACTTTGGCACATGACCTTTGCACCATGACCTTTGACATCATCAAATATGAGGATCCCATGTGCACCTATGACACAAGTTTGGTTCCAATTGAACTTCAACTGAAATTGAGGTCAATTAAAAAAAAAAACACTTAGTGAAAAAAAACTTAACACGTGACCACACAAACCACAAACACACACACACCCGAATGCCGAGGGTCTGGCTGCCAGCCCACAAAAAAGGTTTGTTTCATAAATATTGGAAAAAAAGCTGCTGTTGTCACTGTCTTTAGCCCTTTTTACAGTTTCATGGATATTTTTTTTACAAAATCCAAAATGATGTGATCATGTGGTGCGACACGACAAATTTGATCTAACGATAACTAGCCACGTCAGTTTTGAAACAAACATTTTTTCCTCTAAGTCTAATAATTTGATTTCTGATTTGATGCCATCACTTCTTAAACTTTTGGGCAAATTCCAAGGGTTACTGGACCTCAGCCATTATTGAAATAATTAACAAAGGGTTACAATTGTCATCATTTTGTAACAACAATGGACAACACAAAAATAGCCTAGGGTCTTGTGTTACCCCCTGTTGCTTTCAAATACCTTCACAAAATGAGAGCTAGTCCACACAGAAGTGGAATCTAGTATGATAACACGCTAGATTAAACATTAACTGCCTACTCGAAACTAGCAAAAGCCAAAACATTGAATAGCTCAGAATCCAAACACCTCTTTTCTTGTTTTCTAGCTGTAGTGCATGTGCAATCTTACAAAAACAACCACTACATTCACAGTTAAATGGGAAAATTGAGGTTTCACAAACAGGATCAGAAATAAAATTCAAATGGTGGGCTACTCATTGGGGGGGTTACATCAATCGAGGGTCCGCTCGGGTTGACAATCAGAAAGCCTGAACTCAAAAATCTGCTTTTGAGAAATGTGATGTTTAATATTTTCTACTAAACAATCTATTCATACTCAAAATGTAAAATCTCATAAAGCCATATTGTACTGTAATCAAACATTATATAACTTTAGTAAACAAAGAACAATTTTTAATTATTGAAACAGCAAAATTAAAGAAATTCGGTAATATTCTTTTAAGTGCATGAGTTACGTCCTTTTGATGGTAATGAAAACGGAATCTTTGAGTTACATCTTCAATCATGCCTTTGATTGAACATTATTTCAATCAGATGTTTAAGCATGTATCCCTTTGGCATATTTCAAAGAAATCATCAATATAATTGGGATAGGGAGCTAAAAAAAGCTGTTGTTGAAATTCTGGCAATTGGGCAAGCTATGAAGCCTCAACTCATTTTTTGGCCAAATACCGTTACCATCAGAAGGTCGTAACTACTCAGAGTTAAGTCTTTCTGTTAGTAAATCGAAGTGTGTGTCAACCATTGAGATGTTGGTGAAGTGTTATTTTGCTTAACTAGCAATAAGGAATTCGACTTGAGTAGAAAGCCTTCATGGTTTTCAGAATTTGTAGGTGTTACAGATTTTTTTGGTACCAAAACCTCAAATCACCAAAAAGTGAGTTACGTCCTTCTGTTTTTGTCAACCCTCGAAATGGTTCTTTGTGCAAACATGCAAAATAGAACACTTAAGAAACAAACCCCCACGACTTGTAAAAGTTTTTCAATATAATTTTGGTCCAGCACTTTCAGGTTGAAAGTTTTAGAATGTCCTATTCTAATTTTGAAGGTGTGTGATTGGGGAATGTTGGTGTGCTATAGGCGGCTTGGTTACACATGGATTATATTCCCATATGGACATTCCCTGAGGAATTTAGTAATAATTTCAAACAGTGCCTGAAATTATAGGGAATTGAAAATATGATACCACAAAGCAGATATTTAAAACCCTTTCACACGTTTAAATGCATGCACAAGACGAAGAGTGTGCTGAACCTTCTTCCATTTCCACCATAGGAAATGCTGCCGGATTCAGCCCGTTGTCGACGAACTCCTGTCGCTTTCCATTTGTCTTCTGACAATGAGCCTTGTATTAGCAATCCCACACCGCACATGCTTTAGATTGTATCCTATTGAAAAAGACGAAGGCTGTCACTATGACATACATATTCCAGAGGCATACTTGATACAAACAATCTACCAATTATTAAAATGCATATGGAAGTACTACTAAACTCATGCCATTATTCAATAAGTTCTTTATTAAAGGTCCATGGCCCGTATTCGCTAAGAGCTGTCCCCCGACGCCCTAGATTTTACCGGAAGAAGTGGTCAACATTTTGGTTATACCAGAAGAAAGCTATTATTTTTCTCATTACCCTGTAAAATCTTAGAGCAAAGGATGTTTGGTTTTTGGAAGGTATGGGCGAAAAATGTGCCCCATTTTGGTCGACCAATATTAGTTTTACACAGTTACTCTATGGGGCTTACAAAACACGTTTTTAGCTATCGCATCAAACGGATTGAAATAGCGGCGCGAAACTTTACAGGTGGGGTTTTGGAGGAAGGCCAAACTATCAAGATTGTAAAATGTCATATTCTTAAATCGGGCCATCCCCCTTTAAAAACATCCATACATCCTAAAGATGCACATAAACCCCCAAACAACCAATGGCCTTTACTGAACAATGGGCAGGGTGGGGAGCCAGATGAGGCAAAAACAAGCAAAATCCTTATTAATTACAATACAATGCGAAAATAACTATAAAAATTGGATAAATATTAAATTTCACTCCACCATTTTTTCCTCATATCTTTCCAAGCTTTAGAAGTCTTTGTTTCATTTGATTACCTCTTTGTATCCCGAAAAGGTTATGGTGGGCATCTAGTAATATGGTGGGCATCTATAATAAGGTGGGCATCTGTAAAATGGAGGGCATCAGTAATATGGTGGGCATATCTAATATGGTGGGCATCTATAATATGGGGGACATCTGTAAAATGGTGGGCATCAGTCAATATGGTGGGCATATGTAATATGGTGGGCAACTGTAATATGGTGGGCATATGTAATATGGTGGGCAACTGTAATATGGTGGGCATATCTAATATGGTGGGCATCTATAATATGGTGGGCATCTAAAATAAGGTGAGCATCTGTAAGACGGTGGGGCATCTGGTAAATATGGTGAGGCATCTGTAATATGGTGCGCATCTGTAATATGTTGGGCATCTGTAATATGGTGCGCATCAGTAATATGGTGGGCATCTGCAATATGGTGGGCATCTGTAATGTATGGTGGGGCATTCTAATATGTGCAGCATCGTAATAGGGTGGGCATCCAAATATGGTGGGCATATGTAATATGGTGGGCATCTAAAATAAGGTGAGCATCTGTAAGACGGTGGGCATCTGTAAGACGGTGGCATCGTCAATGGTGGGCATCTTAATATGGTGGGATTGTATATGGGTGTGGCATTGTTAATATGGTGGATCGTCATTGATGGGGGCATCTGTAATATTGGTGGGCATCGTATATGGTGGGATCTGTAATGTGGTGGGCATCTGTCATATGGTGGGCATCTGTAATATGGTGGGTATCTGTAATATGGTGGGCATATGTAATATGGTGGGCAACTGTAATATGGTGGGCATATGTAATATGGTGGGCAACTGTAATATGGTGGGCATTAAATGGTGAGCATCTGTACTATGGTGGGCATCCAAGAATATGTTGGGCATCTGTAATATGGTGGGCATATGTAATATGGTGGGCAACTGTAATATGGTGGGCATATGTAATATGGTGGGCAACTGTAATATGGTGGGCATATGTAATATGGTGGGCATCTGTAATATGGTGGGCATATGTAATATGGTGGGCAACTGTAATATGGTGGGCATATGTAATATGGTGGGCAACTGTAATATGGTGGGCATATGTAATATGGTGGGCATCTTTAATATGGTAAGCATCTGTAATAGGGTGGGCATCCAAATATGGTGGGCATCTGTAATATAGTGGGCATCTGTAATATTGGGTGAAGAAGTTCAACCACCGAGGAGAACCCTTGCTGTCAATTTCAGGAGTGACAGAGGGCAATTGAGTGAAATTATGCATTTTATACTTCGATTCATCTGATAGGTGACCCCGTACTTCTTGCTGAGGGTGACCAAAGTCAATGAAGGGCAGGGACTTCTGTTTGTAATTAGGTATCACTTATGTGAGCAATGTAAGGAAATGAAATAAACATAGTGCGTTTCCAGGCATGGGATGATGTGAACTTGTATGTAGTGGCAGGTGAGTTGAGTTAAATGACCGCAGTGTCCTCCAATATATCGATGTGCACCGTGGGCATTTGAATCTCTTTCCATTTTTCCCGGTAGAGTAGTTGATTCCCCCTCCGCCTTAATTGAATCGGTCCAAAACTCCAGGGGGACGAAGTATCAACGCGAATCGACTATAGTGTGGTAGTTTCAACACTCATACCAAGTGTTTGGCATAATAAAAAACAAATCAATATTTATTTGGGGCACAAGCTCAATGGTATTTCCAAGGTGGAAAAATAAATGCATTCCCCTTACCTGTAGTTCGTCAAACCGGCATCTATATATCCCATCCAGAGGTCACAATCACATTTCCAGTTCCCTTGCCTGAACCGCAACCAAAAAATTCACACAACACAAGTTTAGGTATTTCACACAGTAATTATCCCTGTAGCCAGACTGGATTGTTTGATACAGAATATATACTCCCCCCACCTAAAATCTGAACGATGTTGAAATGGCCATCAACGTGCTCAAACTGCTTTCAATGAACGCGCCAAGCCAGCTGGATAATCTCTCAAACTTCCACATCATGCTTAGTTATCAATGCATTACGGACACAGGTCCAATAAGCAAACACATTACGCGAACAACGCTCCTGGCATTTATTATTATAATTCACCTACAATACCTACATCCTTTTCATACCAGTAATTTAATCGTTCAGATTTTTTAGGTGGGTAGTATAGGTTGCATAAGTGTACCTGCCACTAGTAGCAGTTGAGAGTTTGACCACCACTCCTGCTCCTTGAGCATGGGTTGTGGCAACCATTCCAGAGGGGAGCTATTCAATATAATGATTGCTGACCCACAACAGCAGTCGCGATTATTCTGTACATGTTTCTCAGGATTAGAATTGCAAATCTGGTACACCAATCCTCGCTGGTACAGTGAGTGGTCTTGGGGTGGCGAATCTCGCACTGCTTCTTTTAAAAATATCTAAAACTGTCATTATTTTTTCAGGTTAGACGGTAAATTCTAAGTCCAAAAAAGATAAGAAAACTCAATGCTTTGGGTCCCTTTGAGGTTGTGCGGGGACATGCTCCTGGGCTGGGTGGTGGTCAAAAACTAACACATGCTTGCTACATAGTGTAATTCAAGAAACTTGACTCTTGTATCTATACAGAATATGCAAGAAAGTTCACTCTTGCATACAGAATAGCTAGTAGTCTACTAGACCATTTTTTTAAAAGTTGAGCTTAGAAACATTTGACCCAAACGCTATGTGCTATTGTAAGCGTTATTTTTTTTTGTTTTTTTGGTCAAAAAGCTATGTGGGATGTTTTGCTTGTATTGCACATTTTGTTACTTATTATCTTCAAAAAAGTTCCAAACTGATCTGATTGCACAGTGCTGTGCAGGTTCTGCACCCAAGTACTCCTTTTTTTTTCCCGAGCCTTAATTTGACACTTTTTCAATGCAGCACTTCTTTAAGCTGCTTTGGTGTACATGTTACATAACATTACCTGACTTTGTATTGAAACAAACCGCTACAATGGTACGGACATCTAGTTTGTATCTGTGTAGTACTGCTATGGACTGCTGTGTGTTGGTGTCTATCGTAATCAAATGACCACCGGCTGTCCCTAGCCATATGGTAGGCCCGACAGCAGCAGTGACTATGGCAAGCAGTCCAAACTTAACTGCAGGTTTGGTTCTTCCCTCTGTGAAAAGGTACGTTAAAAGTGATATTACTTTCCGATATCGTTGAACCAGGCTGCTGTAGTACAATGTTGTGTTTGTTCTTTTATCAATTGATAGAACATCTTAGACCATTACAAAAGCAGAATTATCCTATATGCCATAATTAATGCAAAGCCAATTGCTCTTTTCCTTGCGTTTTAAAGAAAACTAAAATTTCATGGTTCTCGGCTTTCGCGCTCACTATATTCAAAGCATATAAGCTGTGGGCCGCTCCATGACCTTTGTCCTTAGCACATACCTTTGACCTCATCAACATATGAGGGATCCTGGTGCACTCCACTTATGACAGACGTTTGGTTCCAATTGTGAGGTCAATTTAAAAAAAAATTACCAATTTAGTGACACACGCACACACCACACATATACCACATTCACAACGGATTGCTTAAGTGGTCCTGGCGGCCCACAAAAAAAAGATGCCCATGAATATGCTACAGTGTGTGCATGTTGTCCATACATCAGGCGTACTTTTTTTGTGTGCAACTTGGTTCTTTCCCTTATCTTGGCAAGATATCCAGGTCCCTTGAGTTTCTTAAGATTTAATATCCGGATATCCCACCAAAAGTCTGTTTCGGCTACAAAGCCATTTGATTTGCCTACAGCTAGCACTGAACTCATCGTGGAACTTCCTGTAAATATTCCCTCAACAACATAAACATACTACAATACATAGAACTAACCAATATTGGTTAATGTTGGATTACTTTCGTAAATTCACACGTATATTAAAAGGACAGCGACCTTTGCATACAGGACCTCTACACATTGGGCAGAACTTCACCATATAATTTGCTGGCACATGGATCGCTCCCTACAGCGACTGTTTTACCTTCCCCCTTTAAATTATGCCAGTACCCTTTATAAACCTGGGTAGAGAGGATTAATTAGTAAGCGCTTTAACTCAAGGGCACAACCTCATTGGCCACAGGGGGACTCAAACACACAAGCTTTGGGACGTGGGTGGGGCACTTAAACCATGGGACCAAATGTGCCCATATATTTGCCCAATCAAGCAGAATGAGCCATTTGTCCAGCAAAATCCCGGTTGGTTTCAATTTAACATAAGTCGAGAAATTTTATCCAGAACTAATGGATAATTTAATTTTTAGCCAAAATTTGTTATGAAAGAGTTAATTAATAGTCATTATTTTACTATCGAAGTACTATATCCCCATGGATAAGAAGCAGTGCAAGCCCTTCAATATGTGTAAATCCAAGGGGGGTGGGGGATATATCCCCCCAAATTTTTGGATGAGGGAGGATGTCACTACCCTCATCCACCCCATGTTGATGCCTGTTCATGTGTTCTTTAACCAAAATACCTCATATTTTAGCATATAGTTTAAAAATTGGTGAATCCTGTCCGCTTTTGTGCACAATTTGTTTCGGATTACATTACATTTAGGATTTTAGCTCTAAATGCAAAATTTTTTAAACGCGCTTTGCCGCCATGTTGGCTAGTAATGGATCTTTTCAGCAAACCCTGTTTCATTCATAATTTCATCAACTCCATCCCCCATGTCAAAAAGAAATTTACGCCACTGCATACCTTTCACTCAGACCCACACATCCAGATTCATCAACTCTCATTAGATACATCACAATCTTTAAGATATCCTCTACAGGTCAATGGACCACCAACCTGACGCCACCCCATCCACACGTCTGATTACGAGACCGGCAGGTACATTGAGTGGCTCCCACAGTGTGCCAACAGTACTATCCTGTCTGGCCAGCCCTCCTCACCCAATGTGAAAAACTTCATTATTGTATACCAGGTACGATGTGTCTGTTTCTTTCTGTCACTTCCAATGATACAGTAATGTTCCTGTATAACAAAATTCTGCAAATTGCTACCGCATAAGGCTTAATACACATGTGCCATCCGAGATGGGTCACATTTTCACACCCCTTACTATACAATTTGTCGTTTTTTCCCACCATGCTACTTTATAGATGGGTCATTTTTTGAGGTCATTCCTACTATATCAATGGGTCCATTTTTCAATTTTTGGTTACTATTTACTATGAAAATGGGTCAATTTTTTTCAGATTTTCAGTAAAATCACACTGAAAATGGTTGATTTTTCTGATTTTCAGAAAAGTTACTATGAAAATGGGACGATTTTGCTAAGATAACTATGAAAATGGTGCGAAATTTCAAAGCCAACTATAGAAATGGGTCAAAATTTAGGAATCAACTATATAAATGGGTCATATTTTTGTACAATTTGGTCACTATAAACATGGGTCAATTTTTTAACCCGGCGGACGCACACCTGTACCCAATTTTGGGTCGAGTACCCACCCCGGGAACATACTATGCTGTAGTCTTTTTGTAATAAGTATTATATAACACTGCAAGTGATAACAGGGTGTAAGACTCCCGGAAATTTGTTGAATTACTGAAATTTAGCCATTATTTTTAAAAAATCTTGTTTTTCTTTATATTTATGGACTTGGGTTATGTTACTTCAGCATAACACCATACCCACATTTTTTGGTAGGGGATATACTCATTTAACTCCTTATGTAGCATTTTGTTTGGGCAATCCCTGCATAAAAAGGTTTAGCATCGTGCACATGCATTTGATCACTGCGGTAAGGGCAGGGTACATTTTCAGGAAATTAATGATATGCCCACTTACATAACTGTGACCAAAAAATGTGGGTATGGTGTTATGCTTAAGTAACATAACCCAAGTCCATAATGTAAAGAAAAACAGATTTTTAAAAATAATGGCCAAATTTCCGTAATTCCAAAAATTTCAGTGTTATATAATACTTATTACAAAAATACAGCCTTCATTGAATGCATGTGTCATCTGCTGTCATGGTTAGTGAATGGGGATAAGGGTTACATGAGGTCATCAAGGTCACATGAGGTCACCAACATCGTGGGGCACTATACTCTGTTCGATCTCAAGTTTGGGGGACGTCACTGCGTGTGGTAGGTTTTGCACTCGAGAAACGCATGCGTCGACCTTGGAATTGCAGCATTTACACACTGCGAAGCAAAAGGCGGCGCAATCCAAAGGCTAGAGCGAATGCAAAGTCGCGTCATGACGTCACCCCCAAGGACAAGAGAAGATATCAGTAGCTTCCCACAATGCATTGCTTACAATGGAAGTTTTTGTACAGGTAGTCATGTGAATCGTTAGAGATTGAAATATGCTTAAAATGCAAGTTTGTGATCAGTACTGTCAATTTAGCTATGTTTCATCACTAACGATTCACATCAGTACCGTACAAAACCCTCCATTGGAAGCAATGCATTGTGGGAAGCTACTGAAATCTTCTCTTCCCAAGGACCATTGTATACAAGTGTTGTGAATCCAAGTGTCTTGAACATGTGCACACGTATGTGGAAACAGTGGGCAATTATGTTTAGGGTTAACATTTTTACCACAGGCAAATACAAATACAGACACAGACACATACAGACACACACACACACAGACACACAAACACTCTCTCACTCTCTACCAAACTAATCCATATGTGCCACTTGCTTCACACAAAAATGCAATTATCAGATTTTTGATTATTTTTTTTAGTTTGTTTTAAAATTCACTGATGGTATCTTAAAGACACTATCAGTGATTCATCTGAAAAAGTCAAATTATTTGAAATTTGCAGGAATAGCTTAAAAGTGAAGAATGAGTCTAGAATTCTCATAAGTTATGTCAACTTAGAATGATTATAGACCGTATTCAATATGATGTCAGTCACCAGCCATGTTGGTGGACAAGATGCATACATTCCAGGACTACAAGTACATTCACCTGTCAATCGATCCATGTTTAGCGATTGCACAGGGATCATCGACAGGTGAATGTATTGTAGTACTGGAATGCGTCTAATTTTTCCACCAACATGGCTGGCTTATTGAATACTGTCTATACCGAATGTGAATTTATCGGTCAAGACTTATACAGCAATAATCACATCAAGTGCACATTCCTAGGTACAAACACAGAATGATCGCCAACTGAAGACTGAAAATAACATGTTTATGTATTAATTTTTGTTAATGCCAGATGCCTTACCATTTGTACCAATCTTAAGTAGTTGTAGATAGCTAGTTTCCCGTTAGCCAAACCACAAACAACCATGCCACCAGCGTCTTCTGCTGCTCCTGGAGTTGAGTTCCCTCTCTAAATTAACAAAGATTAACAGCCAGAGGTCTTCCAGTCAAATCTTTTGTTAGAGTTAATCATTTAGTCATCAGAACTGGGTAAGGAAAGCTTAAGGCTGACTCAGAGATTTCTTGAAGGAGGGCACCCTCAATTTTTACAAACTGATATACATAATGCTTGTCCATAGACTTATCACTGTATGAAAACTAAGCTAACAATTGAAGGCCTTTCATAGAAATCATATCTTATATAGATTCAACAAAAAGTTTGGGGCCTCAGAAACCTGTAATTATAGCTATACTGTGTTTCACCTCATTCTGACAGTAGGGTGGATGTGCAAGGTGCTGCATCTGCAGTAGTCCTCTATTAAACGGAGAATCCGCATCTCACTACGTGGCGTGGCACTTGGGCTAGAGGACTAAATTGGGCATGTACAAAATAATCAGCAGGTCTTCTTAAAATGATAAATTTGGAGACCTGACAACTGAAGCCGGGGAGATTATTCCAGTGTGGTAATAGTGGTAGGAAAAAACCTTGTACTTGTAGATTTACTCTGGCTTGAGGGCGTGAATAAATACTGTGAGATCTTCTGTGTGTTTCTGGTCTGTCCTGATGAGGTATTTGCTTGAACTCAAAGTCCACTAACCATGGGATATTTTAATAAAAGCAATACTAGACGTAATAAGTCCTTCTTGACTCTAAGGATGGGGCCATTTAGAGTTTCCAGCATAGCACTGACCTGGCATTCCTTCCTGTGTAGTGTTACAACCATTCTTTGCAGTCAAATCCTGTATACTTTCAATCAACCTGTTTCGTTTCTTCCTCTTCAGTAAATGGGCTACGAAACGACCACAAACGCCAATTCAGCTAGGGTCGTACCAGGGATTGTAGAGACGAGACTTTACTTCTCTGCTTAAAGATTTAAAGGTGCTCGATAACACCAACTGTTTGTTTGCGCTCGTATGATTTATTAATTGGGATGCCCAGCTACATCTTCACTGAAGATGAGTCCCACAATACTATAGTGGAGTGTTGTCTGGAGATTTATTTGTTGATGTTATAACTATAGATAATCGGGGTCTTTTTGGTTGTTCTGGTGCATGACAAAACATTATCTGCATTAAATTTCATTCCCTCACTCTCCCATCTGCATAAGACATCAAGGTCTTTCTGAAGCGTGAACAGTATCCGCATTAATTTTTTTGTTTTTTTTATTTCGCGTATATTATCCATCATCAGACAAAGCCTGGTCCGGGCAATAAAACATATGATGGTATATCATTCCCATACAGAATGAAGAGTAAGGGTCCAGAGAACAGTGCCGTTGTGGGTACCCTGATATGACTGCAGCCGAGCAGACTCCCAACACCATCAATGACAACTTTTTGAAGTACGTGTAGTTAAAAAACATGAAGCCAATTAAAGTATGTTCCAGTGTCCCATAATGCCTCAGCTTAAGGCCGAGTCTTTGATGTGTTACAGTTCGAATGCTTTGAGAAATCGAGCAAGACTGCATCCACTTGATTCCCTTTTTCGACAGATTTGCTATGTCATCCACAGCGAGGCCGTTGAGTATCGCACACCACGGTTTTTTCTAAACCCATGTTGCTGATCTGTTAGAACTTGTGACGCTCAGGTGAAACATAAAGACGCCTGGATAAAATGTTTCCCTTTTTAAAAAACTGGGTGGACGTTGGCAGTCATCCAATCAGTAGGGAGTTGGCCACAACTAATAGATTGATTAAAAAGTGCAGCAAGAAGGGAGCTACTCAGTAATACATTCCTTGAGAGTACGATTTGGGATGTTGTCTGGACCAGATGCCTTAGAAAGCGTTAAGATCATGCAGAAGTTTTCTTCCTGGTTCCTGCGGGTTCCTCTTTCCAACAATCAATATCAGGTATCCCTGCTTCCGTTTAGGATCAATGTTGTGAGATTCCTGCTAAAAACAGATTTGAAGAATGAGTTCAAGATATTTGCTTTCCCCTTACTATCAGACACGGTGTTGTTATCATCTTTCAGTGGATAAACCCCAACATTATCTCTCCGCTTGTATTTTACGTACTTCCAGAACTTCTTGGGGTTAAGATGAAGGTCTTCATCAAGCATATTTGAGATGTAACGTCGATGAGCATCATTGAGATTTTTTCTTATAGGCTTTACAAGCTTCTTTGAAGTACCAGGCATCAGCTTCACTATTAGTTTTATGCTGTCGGTTGTACAATCTCTGCAGCTTTCTACTTTGGCGACGAAGATTTTGAGAAAACCACGGTAGATTAAATCTTGTTGATGTAAATTTTGACGGGATGTGCTCATTGGTAAGAGAAATGAGGGTCGCTTTCAATCTGGACCAGTTTTCCTTGACTGAATGAGAATGTAATTCTTGAAGAAAAGTCTCTCCAAAATCCTTTAAGTCATTGCTGAACCCAAGTGCGGACATAATTACAAATGCGTACAAAGACTGCAACGCAAAATGCATTTAATTTTACACTCCCTTGATGAGGTGAAACAGAGTGTACTTGCAATTACATTTGCTTTATAGTATTCTGTATTAGCTTGGGTTATACTTTCTTTTATTCCCTGTCAGAACCCCTAACACATCTACAATTGGCTGCCAAGTGCCACTCCAAAAAAGTAGGCCAAAAAGGCAATCTATTCCGCATATTTTTGTGACTAAAACACAAACACACATACAAGAAAAAAATCAGCACATAGCTTATTTGCCAAATATTTCTAAAACAAAACTTTTGAACCTAAGGCATGTACCAGAAGCAAAGCACATGCACTATTTTCATTCCAATCAATCATTTGACTCCGTCATATTTTGTCACATGTCTGACACTTAAAGGTGCATTTCTTGATTGTAGCACCTTCTGTTTTTTCATTGTTCACTAGATATCCTTGAGAATAGTTTGTTCACAAAATTTGAGTGATTCTGATCTTGTGGTTTTGTGTTATGAGCACTTGCTTGTTTCCCACGGTCCCATAGGCCAACTGTCCGTTTGTAGACAGAAAATACAAAATTGCAAATTACTTACAGATACAACCAAATTTGCATGTAAGATTAGGTACACATGGATTAGTAAGTCGAACGGTTCAGATGATATAAAAAATTCAACTTTTTTTAGGTAAGTCGGGGGGACAAGGTTGAGGATCACAAAATGCCCCCCCCCTTAATAAATGACTGTGAATTTAGTGTATGATTAACGAGAAAATTCTTTGACACATTTACAACCTGTGAAATAGTTATCTTTCTAGCCCATTGGTGTATGAAGATAACAAGCCTTGATATACAAAAGTACTGTCTCCATTCCAACAATCTGATTTAGTGAACCATAACAACATACACAGCTAGCAGTATGGTCTAATGCCATTGAATGCATTTCAATTATAGAAGCATGTCTCTGACTTCAAGATTTTGGCTGCTAAGGCTTTGATTTGAATTTACAGATATTGCCAATACGAAACTCCTACGCTGAGTCCCAAGGACCTGTGTTATCACTGCTAAATATAGCCGCACATAGTGAAGTTATGTCCACAGCAAAAAGGCCAAAACCTTTTGGATCAATCAACCAGGATCATATGACATCAATCTATTCAAACTTTGACCTTATACAAATTGCTTTTCCCCCACATAGGCCATTCACCAATAAATGATTCAATAATGTGTAGGATGACTGATACCCACTATGAGTACAATGCAAACTGTATTTTGGGCTGTGTTGGGGCTATAGGAAGGGTTTTTTTGAGAAGGCAGGTCGCATTTTCTAAGTGCACCTGTCAATCAAATTTGGACACCAATTAGAATATAACTGTATCTGTGACTATAGCTGGTATGAGCACGCTGCGACAAATGGTTTTCGATATACAGCGCCTTGAACAACCCTCTCTCTGCGCCCTCCTACACGGGTGAATTTGCCATAGAAATAACCTGGCAAACTTAGGGCGTAGTATGGCTTTCATTATTTCTCAAAAAAATGCCCTGGTTGCCACACTTTTATAGGCTCCTTTTGGATGAATTTCACAAATGTTTTAAACTTATATATTTACCAAAAGCTATGCTGGTACGAACAAATTTGGTCAAATTACTTTCCAGTAGCGGAGGGTAAGTAAATGCGCATGTTTGCCGATCTGTTAATGTATGGATCGTGAAGAGGTCACGGGCCAATTGAGTGCAGTGTGTGGACGGTTTGTGTATGGGAAAAAAGGACCATAAGTGCAAGATGATACAACTGACAATGAATGACAGAAACCATGCTTTGAAAGTGGGTGACCCAATCATGGTGTGATTTTTCATAAGATGTTTTCTCCCTCACATAGAAGTATATCACCAAAAACAATTGATTACAAATTTGAGTTAAATGGGCCAGTCATTTGGATATGTGCCATCACATGCTTACATTTGCCACTGTGATTTGTATATTCTCGTTTTACTTGGAATATATTGTACTCTTATATAATGTAATTATCTTTTCATCATGATTTATCTTTAGTACTCAGTACTAGGACTCAATCTTTCATAAACCTGTCATGGATTTGATCGGGGGCTCCAAATACTCCATAGCATATTAAAGGGGCATTTCGTGATCCACAGCCTCGTCCCTCCGACTTACCTAAAATATGTTGAGATTTTTATGTCATCTGAACTGTTAGCCTTAGTAATCCGCCTGTGACCATGCAAATTCGGTCGCATCTGCAAGAAATTCGCAATTTTGTATTTTCTGTCCGTAAACGGATAGAAATTACAGCACAGTAGCCTATGGGACCGTGGGAAACGAACAATTGCTCATAACACAAAACCGCAAGATCAGGATTAGCTCAAATTTTGAGAATAAGCTTTTCTCAAGGATACCTAGTGATCAATGAATAAAACAGAAGGTGCTGAAAACACGAAATGCACCTTTAATAAATTTCAAAATTATTGATTTTTATGACCATATTTGGATCAGCACCGAAAATTACCATTCAAAATGAATCCAAACAAACCTAGTCTTAGGTCATTGGTTTTTTAGATGGCTTCCCAAATCACAAGTGTAACAGAGGTTCATAATATGTAGCACCATCATTTGGCCATCTTCAATTAATATGTCACTACTGCAATGATTGACATTTCCAGCAGCCAACAGCACTTCACAATGTCAAATAACCAAACTAACTACACAATGGATTACAACAAATAAGATTTTGTTACAATCCTAAAGAAACATGCAACTAACAATTTTGTCAATGACATAAAGGTATTATTTGAAAAACAGAGAAAAAATGTTTTTATCCATGCAATTTTCCAAACAACTTTGAAGTGGCACCAATTCGCCAATTTTTACTTTTTGGCCAACATGCAATATTTTTAACAAGTTCAAAGATTGTTGCGTGTTATGCGATCGGACGGCCACAGTAGCGTCATACACCTTCACAGTGACGCTTTCATAGTGTATTCCTATGGCGTGTATGACGCAAACGTGCCGTCGTATCGCATAACACGTTATACACTAGGCGATTTTTTTTAAATAACACACGGTCAGACTAGATGGTTTTAATTCATTGTTATGGTTTAATATACTTCTGTTCTTCGATTGAAACCACTCGATATGTAATCAATATATTTTTAGAGTAATTGTATAATATTATTTGTTATACGGGTTCTCCTTTAAACCTGTGGAAATAGCCATCTCAAAAAAACCAATGACTTGGGTTCTAACCTATACAGAATCTACCAGGGTGAAAGTGTTACACATACTTTGGGCAGGATAGATCAGGATGGAATGGCATCATCCAATGCTGGCATACAATGGAGAAGCCTATATGGCCTTGCAGATACATCACACACACAAATATTGCCAGTCTGAGTCCCAACCAACACAAAAGCCTGGCCCACAGCCAGTACGCTCAAACCACGTCCCTTGGTGAATACCATCCCCTGGAGAGAGAAATGACATGGGGATTGAACTAATGGAAACAACATTTATATTAAAAACTATTGGATAGTTGAGGTTGATAACCGAACTATCGCCCCAACAAGATTACAATATATGTGAGTCGAAGTTTGCAAAGTTGATCTTTCTTAGTCGTGGGTGATATTTTTGTTTATTGATCAAAAAGCTAACATTTTGTTTCTAGATTGTAGTTCCTGACACCTCAGTACTTCTTTACCATAGTTAGAATTGGATCTTTATAGCAAAGATGGTCCACATATGGAAATAGACAATGCCAAACTATGCAATACACTGAGGTTAACTTTTAAGACAAATCAATGCTAAAGTTGAAAAATGGCCATTTATGGGGGTAACCAATGGAGGGAAATGTGTTGCAATGTAGACCATGACTTGCCTTATACTATACTTTTCAATGCCAGTCAAAAAGTTAAGACTTTTAATTGCTGTAAAGTTCTCTATAAGTTATGGCTAACCACAACCACTTTCCCCATCTATTTCTTAACTTACTTGTATTGAAGCATTGGGGTCTGCAGAGAATGGATTGATCCAAGAAAGAATATTGATAGACTTCTCCCCACCAGCAACCGCATTCACAGTATTCTTCTTTATTGTGAGTAAACGTCTACAAGAAAGAACATCATTCAACTAAACTTGTTTGTAATTGTTATAAATGACACAACACAGTTCTGGGTGGAGGAATGCACACACAACAAAGACATGGTCTCTTGACAGGCTTATGTTTCTTCAGTATACAATCAACATAAACAGAGATAACTATATCTTGTCCTCTCAAGATGGCCAAGTAATGAATAAACTCATTATCTCAACTGGGAATCGAACCAGGACCTCCCACTTTGAGGCTTCGAGGGGTGCAGTAACCCCCAGCTTATCTGGCAATAAACATGGTGAGGAAACATACAGGAACTACTTAGCACTCAAGCAGTAACTACTCCTTCCCTCAAAATGGTTGCGGAATGAAAGCAAAAATTCATTACTATGACCAGCACCTGAGCCGGCAAAATGGTCCAATGTCAGCGCCATTTTCATTCATACGCGAGATAGCAGCTTATGTAACATGAAATGCATGGTTCACAGTCTGATACAAGCTTTCATGACAGTAATTTACAATGGAACACCTACACATAGTGGTGTCGGAATCATGACCACTGACCTCCCTTAGCAACCAGGTCATGACATACAATGCTTTATCTTTGAATTATAGTATTGGTTGTGATCCTTCAGGGCTGTGTTCTATTGTGGTAATATTTGTATGATGCCACAAGATGTTGGATATTAGATTATATCATTCATATCTAACTTTTTATCAGTAATTATTACCTTAAACTTAAATTTTCATTACATTTCTCAAGTGGGCAAAATTATCAAACATACACCACACATTCGGGCGACCTTTTTTTTCTTATCTGTAATTGGATGCCCTATGGTGACACTGAAGTAACCAGAACAGAATTAAAGGGTGATTTCAATTCCAGCACCTTCTGTTTTATTCATTGTTCACTAGCTATCCTTGAGAAAAGCTTATTCACAAAATGGAGGTGATTCCAATCTTGTGGTTTTTGGTTATGAGCAAGTGCTTGTTTCCCACGGTCCCAATATACAATGACAGGCCACTGTGGTGTAATTTCTGTCTGTTACGGACAGAAAATACAAAATGGTGAATTTTTCTTACAGATATGACCAAATGTCACTTAAGGAGGCTAGGACACGATAGATCTGTCCGAAAATTTTCAATGAAACTCGGTATGAAAACAAACTTTCATCGATGGTTAACCAATAATCCAAAATAAAAAAATTGGGGTCACCGACTCGTTTTTGCACATAATATTGATTCAAAATTACTTATTTTTGCCTTTTAATCAAAAGTTAGTACACAAACCTATGGAAATTTGATTTTACGACAGACCATTTTTAATATACAAAACAAAAATTATGCTCGAAATTTTCTATGGAATTTAAAAAAGTTGAGCGCTACAAGAAGCTTTCGATAAGAAAGAAAAAAGATGGGGTCACCGACCTACTTTTTTCAATAATGTAACAAATTACACGTTTGTAGGTTCAAAATGTGAGAAACTGTCCATGCGACTTTGGAGGTGTCACCAGCAACATGAGGTTACGCGATTCAACGATTATAACCTCTCACGCGTATCGACCACGCATTTCATAAGGAACAATTCTATTTATGCCTAATAGTTTGCCTGTATATGAGAAGTTACCTCTGCAAAATGTGGGGATAAATTGGGAGATTGAACAAATACATGTAAAAACAAGAAGTATATGTGTACACCGTAAAACATTACTGAGTTTATTAGTCTTTGGAATTTCGTTGACGAGGAAAGGGGAGGACAGAGGGAGGTATAGCGCTGAGGGGGCAAGGGGTTAAAAAAAACTTGTTCAGGTAGGATGTGCGGCCCGATTCCGAACTTGGGGACATGGGACCTGATTTCATCATTTTCATAGGGCCCTTTGGAACTCGGTGAAATTTTTACGAAAAATTTGCAGGCGCAGGATCTAAAATTTGGCTAAATTTTGCAATATTAGGTAAAAGTTTTACAAAAAGGGGACCTCAAGAATGGAATTATGCATCGCCTCTTCTCACACTTACAGACTTTCTCCATCCACACTCATCGAATCCGCCGTGTTTTATTAACGGTTTTTTACATGTGGGTTGCACTTCCAAACTAAAGAGCATGATCCTAACACCTTCATTTTGTTTATAGTTCACATCCTCGAGAATAAGGGTTTTCCAAATTTCAAAGCGATCCGGACGGTGCTCCATAGGCCACTGTTGTTTGTCATCTATCATAAAGGTCAATATCGCATGTAAAATTCGGCACGCATACTTAGAAGCGCTTAGACCAAGAGATCAGATAGATACTAATCTCGGTTTTTTTTTAAAAGGCAATTTATAAAATTCTCGTGATGTGGACTTCGTTGTCAATTTGAGGGGTTGGTTGTGACACACGAGTAGGCCTCCCCGAGGTAGGCCTACATGTAGGCCTAATGAGAATAAACAGCGCATAGAAAACAAAAAATTCAATTAAAGAGTTTTACAGTTGTAATGCCGTGTGTAATGACAGGCCAGTATGGGACGGGAAAAGAAATAACAAGTATAAAAACAGTGCACCAAATGCCAGATAAAAATGTGCTAGAACATACCAAATATCAGGTGTGGGAACCAACTCATACTTCAACCTTAAAATAAATTTTGAAAAAGGGAGCAAAAAAGAAAGATATGCAAGGATCAAACAAGTGTAACATAGAGGGGGGACTCATCATTCATATTGACTTGCTTGGTTTCTAGTCTTGTTTTAGTTTGTTCATGTTGTTTTGTTGAGTCCTTTGCTATCTATTTAATTTGGGACTTCTTAGCCTAAATCTGTACCACAGAAAATATTTACAATTCAGTGGATGAGGTACCGCATTGGTGACAATCCTGACATGCCATTGTTATCATCATGAATTATTATGATAAAACATGCATCTACCCGACTGTTGATGACTCCACATTGACGTCATTAACCAGTGGATAGGTTTACAATTCATTGGGGTTAATGTTGACTGCACTGGTGGACAATCTAACTGTCCATTATTATCATCATGATTATTATGACATATGTTCTTACCCCCTGACTGTTGATGACTCCACATTGACGTCATTAACCAGTGGATAGGTTTTTACATTCAGTGTGTTAGGCGACATCTAATAGTTGTGGGTTGATGTGTATTCCCGTAGGATTTTCCATGCTAAAAATTGAATTTTGTTTGCTGTTTGGGTTTCAATAGGACCCTAAACTGTCAGAAAATGAGGGGTGCAAATTTTCCTACTCATGCCCCTTCTTCAAGGGGGCAATGTTAGTACAGGGAAAAATTTAAAATCGAGTCAAATTGTTGTTTTTAATTGTTAACTAACCTTTCGTCTCGTCATAAGGATTAGAAAAAGTATATTTTGCCTAGGTTTTCCACCCTTTAGTTAAAGCGTTATAGCCATAATGGTTCAAGTCACCCTGGGGGTAAATTCTCCGATGTTATTGAAAGTGGTGTCAAATAATTCTTGTGTCATCCACTGAAACAAAGATGCATTTAATGTAAAAGATTAAACAGAACCTTACCTTTTTTGAAGTTTGATCTTTATTTTATGAAGTAATGTTTTTTTTTTTTAAAAAAAAAATAACGTTGAAAACCCAGTTCGCGCTGCGGTAGTCGACTTCAAATATAGGTCAAGTAATCCAATATTAAACGATCATACCTTTACTGGAAGCTTGATATGAATCAAATGGGTGGAGAGGTTGGGCACGTTATCTCTCACTCACCATTACTTCATACAATCAAGATCAAACTCAAACAGGTAAGTTCTCGTTTAATCTTTCTACAGTGTTTATTCGTAATACGTTCGAGAGAACGTGTGAAAATTTTTAAAGCACTTGCCTCATGTTAGTTACTATGTACTTACATGAACACAGATTAACTGTATTCCAAACTTTTTAACAATTTAAAATACAAACCCTAGAAAACACTTCCATTTTCCACACAATTCAACATATTATTTTCAAATTCAACTTTAATACTTTCAACTAGCAATAATCACTCCCAATATCTGTATATTAAACTCTTCATCTAAAGGCCAATCTATCTCAAATCAACTTTCATAAACCTGCTTAAAATTTGGTTTTAACTTTGCTAAGACTAAAGAACAGTTCTGGAAAATTGTTACATGTAAATTGAAAACTGCTCTCAACATGAAGCGCTTTAACTTGCTGAAAGTTTCGCAATTTATCCCAAGAGTGTTCCCAAACTTGTAAGAAAATTACTTCAAGAGTGTTTTACTGTGACATGTATCCTCTGCTCAAATCTTGTGTCATATTTGGGCAAATTTTTTCACCCAAAAAACTATGCCAAAAAAAAATATTTAGTGTTGTGTGTCATCTCATAGTACAGTTATCAGGTTCAATGCAACCTGCAAAGTATGCATATAAAGTTTTTCCTGCTTCAATGAAAACCACCATTTTCCAGAGTATTAGTTTTCACCTGTGTGCATCACGAATTACCCAACCGCATGTCCAAAACTCCCCTGGGTTTTGGCAATGGGCTTTTTGTATAAAACTTGAAAAGTCATTTCTGACGACCATCCAGCTGTCTTGAGGATATCATGTACTGGGTAATTCTTTTTAGCAGCAGATGACGCTGCCGCTGTTCCTGTTTGAATGTGGTTTGAATTTGGTTGTGTCTATACCTGCCTTACATGGTTATCCTAATCTACCTAGCTATTGTGTCTTTTGACACAGCCTCAAACGTTTCCTATATCTGATGAACAACTGGGTTTGGTCTCTGCGCAGTGATTTAGTCTTTTTCAAGTAGTGTTTTAGGTATTTGCACACACATAGCCGTCTATCATTGGGTTAAGCATCAAATTTCAAATCTCGTGGCCTAACATGACCGTTCTCTCTGTTTGAGAAGTGTGCATAGTGTAATGGTTACGGCACTCTGATATAACTCAATGTGTTGCTTATGTGTATCTTATGCAAGTTTCTTATCCTCTGCGCGACACCAAGCTAGTAACATGGTGGTTTTCATCGTAAGATCTCTCAACCTTAGAGATTCTGCATGGCAAGTTTCCTCAAATAGTCAAGTATAACTTACCCATCCCCTACCGTTTCATATCTTGGGCAGAGTGGGGTTAATTAATAGCCCCTTTCAAAAACGCTTTAACACAGGAGGGTTTCCAACTGTAAAACCTCATTCAACCAAACAAAAGATAAAGTGCTGAAGTCGCTGTATTGGACAGGCACTATAACCTAATTTTCTTTTTCACCACTAATCGGTGAGGAAATACAACATTTTGTCACATTTGTTTGCAGTGGATTAGTTTGTGTTCCCATACAAACACCGATCCTTCTTCGGATGATAGACTGGTATGCCGGCTGTGATTTTTGCCCATGAAGCCATGATGATCGATAGCCGACTCTTGAAGGTCAAACACTTCGAACGATCTCCTGACAGCCTGCAACACAATAAAAGGTTGGCTGATGTAATGGGTGACATTGCTTCAACTGGCTGAGATATCAAAGATTTAGGATGTGGTAATTGTAAGGCTCTGCCATTAACATCTGCATTAATCTAGGAAACCGTGGTTGCGTAGGCCACTTCGGGATTATCATGATCCCTTCTGCACCATCATTACATATCTTTTGCAAGCATTTTGGTATCAACAAAAGGGCGGAAATGCAATAAGTAGTATTGTTCCCAGTCTTGTAAATGCATCTACAGCTGGTCCGCGTTTGGGTTCGTTTTTCCATGCCACATATAGTGGCACTTGGTGATTTAGTCCGAGAAAGCAAATAAATCAATATCTGGTACCCCATATACTTTGCAATATCAGTAAAAACATTACTATCCAGTGTCCACTCTAATTGGTCAGCAAACCTCCTAACTTGCTGTCCGCAACTACATTCTGAATACCTGGTAAGATCTACGGATAACCAGATGTTCCTTTCAGAACACCATTTCCATAAATATCTGGGATAGTTTGGTTTACATCTTCAGATTTGGTTTCCCCCCATATTAGCTAGGTAGGCGTACTGCTGTTGTGTTGTCCAATTTCAACATTACAGGAGTAAATTTCTCATGTTAGCACAAAAGGATTGCAAGGCAAAGGCAGCCAATAATTCCAAGTAGTGAATTTCATTATTAACTGCTCTTTTTGGTTCAGTTTCATTCCACCTTCCGCCAATATAGTTGTACCATTTGTTGCCCCCCACCCCATTCCAGAGGCGTCTGTTTCAATGTAAACAACTGGTTTTCCTGGGTCAAGGTAACCCGAATGATTAATCTACATTGTTCATCCACCATAACAAATCGTGTTTTGCTTGGGGAAATATTCCTTGGCCTGTCAAAATGCCCTTCTTTTTGTTTAAGGCTTTTATTTTTCTTTTCTAACTGCCCTATATGGTTTACCATGCTGTACTCTGGGAAAGCTGCCAACTATTTGGCCATAGCCATGCAACTTGCTTAATGTGGGCATTTTTGTGTTTAAGAGGAATTTACAAACCTGCTTAATTTCCTCCTTTTTTGACACTGGTAGACGCACTGTCATCTCAATTGAGTTTTATAAGAAACCCAAAAGACAATCTCTTGGGTACCGTTTTTAAACACGATTTAATTGGGTGGAACAATAAATCCTAAGCTAGACAAAAGCTTAGTTGCGATTTGCACTGTTGCTCGCACTTGCTTAAAAAATGCCTATAATGAGGGACCGTCATCAATGTAATCCAACTAACTTGTGACCCCTACCCGCAAATATCAAAAATGGGTTTCAGTAATTTTGTGAATAAACGGGTCCCTACTCAATCCATAAGGCAAACTTTGGATTGCCATCATGTCCTCATCCACCAGAATCTGAGATATTTGCGGTGTTCGGATGCCTATAGGTACTGTTAGTAGGCATCTTTTAAGTCAATTGCTGCTAGAAAGCATGATTTGGTTATTTTGTTTAGCTGGTCAAAATTTTCCATTTTAATGGCGATATTCTAATATTCCTTCAACTGATAAATCCGAATCATTCTTGATCCAACCGTCCTTCTTCAGCTGTAAAAACATTTGAAACAAATTCCTCCTTCTTCTGGAGTTACCTTTTCAATAACATCTTCGTGCTAGTTTCTGAATTTCTGAGCTTATGGTAGTCTATCTTCAACATTCAATCTATAACATAGTGGGGCTTATGACGGGCAGGTGGATCTCCTATAAATTGCAATCTATAGCCTTTGATGGCTTCCAAAATTTTTCTATCTTATGATATTTTAACCAAACATACTGTATAGCATCAACTTGACCACCAATATTTGTTCAGATTTTGTTCAAAACCAAAGTTATTTGTGCACTTACCTACCTCTTTCTGCTAGGCGTATCATTTTTGTGCGTGCCCATCTATTGCTTGGGGTTGGGGAAGGTGCTTTGCTCCTTCTTGCGTGCACTTGCGTCCTTGGACCCCACCTCTGTGGCCTCTGTACGGTCTGAACATCCCTGCCCCTAAAACAGGAGACTGTCGCCCCTTTCCAGCCGAGGGCGTCCAACCACTGCTTGATAGCGCTGCTGTATATTCATCATAGGCTTGTAGGTAAGTTTGTGGTCCCTGGTATGGTCTGTAACCGATAGCAGAGCGCCCCTCGCTTGAACTCTCACCCCAGCACACTTTTTTTCTTCTTGCATGTCACCAAAGTTTTGGTAAGGTCATCCCCAAAACAATACGTCAGTAGTTTTCAACCCAGGCTTACACAGTTGAGCATATCGGGGTCTAGTCGGTGCTTATCAATCTCTGCTGGAGATTGTTCATTTCGAAGTTTGCATTTGCTAGGCATGCTAAGGCATCCTCCTGCTCTACTGTCAAACTCGTCAAGCTTGAATCCATAGCTGTGATGCCTTTGATAAGTGGTTTCTGGCATCTCTGGATTTTCAGGTCTCTGGACCTGGTCTTTGGATTCAAATTTTCCCATACAATTGGGTTTACCTTGGGCATCAACCGGCTGGTTACAATTTGACGGTCTTTTTGAGTATTGTCAAATGTTTCAGTTATGGACTTTTCCTTACACTTGGTATCATCAGGAATTTAGGCTTATGGCAATGGTTTTGTCAAGTGGTGCGCCATCATCCACTGGGGCCACAAATCGAGCTGCGAACCCAATTTCTTGAGGATCTGCATCTGCGCATTAATCATTCTGACCATCTGTTATATCATCCTTACCATCTGTAGAAATCCTTGGCATAAGTTTAACCCGCTGCGGACTGGGGTGCCGTATTTTGTTCAGACTCTCTGTACATGCTTAAGTATCAACATTATGTCATCAGACTTCACTATATTCATTACTACCTTGCTCCATATTCATCACCCCACATGTCATCATCATCACCATCCGCCTAGCTTAGTGTCCATATTCCTAGCCATAGTGTACCACATTTCAGGGTAGCCTTAGGCAGTTTTCTGCAGTTTTTCATATCTGCTGGATTGAGAGTAAACCAACTTTTCTAACTTGTCCACTTCGCGTTGATGCCCCCTCAGTTATTTTCTTACTCACGGAATGGTCGAGTAGTGCTGCTCCCGCGGTTACCGCGATCCTGATGAGTGCTTGCACTATCATCATGGGCTGAGCTGGTCCCGACTGACGGCTTTTTGCCGGCATTCTTCTGTCCCGAATTTCCTTAGTTTTCAGTCTTCTCGTCCCCCCCCCTTTTTTGACGGAGCTTTGCCATCATTTCTTTGGTTTAGCCACTTTGGGCATGTCCTTGTACCGGTAAAGTTCCGTCTCCGGTGCAGAATTCTGCATCCCACATGTGACGGCTTCGCCCCTCGGCTAGGTTTTTGCTGAGATTTACCGTCTTTCTGAGCGTTCGGTGCTTTCACTGTTTTCCTCCATTTCGATGTAATAACTTCCAAATTTCAAGTCTTTACTTGATTTTGGGAAAGTTTAACGCTTATACGCAGATGTACTGCTAGATTTTGAGCGTGAAATGGAGTATTGAAAATCCTCGGCTTTCCTCTTTGTCTCCACGAACGATACTGACTACGCATGCGCTACTGGGTTCCCACGTTCTCTCGCACGGTTACGAAATAAATTGATTTTTGATACCACATTGCGACATCCAGGGAAAGTTCTGGTCACCCCCATATACCATGTAGACCCTTGCGACATTTTTGGCTATGTCATTAGCCATCCAAATGTCACACACCGTCAAATAATACTCTGGATCCTGTGAGACAAACAAAACACTTATCACCAGTTTCACCAAATCTGAGCATGGGGTAAATTTTACCCCAGGATGACCGTGGGGGGAACCCAGTATGGCGCATAGCACTTTAACTAAAGGTCGGAACCTAGGCAAATATATACTTTTTCTAATCCGTATCAGGAGACGAACATGTTAATGTACATTACAAACATTTGACGCGATTTTAAATTTTTCCCTGTAGTAACATTTCCCCCCTTGAGGAAGGGGGAAGCAGTCCGAAATTATGACCCTATAAAAAAAAAAAATCATTTTCTGACTGTTCATGGTCCCTGATTGAATGAAACAGCAAGAAAATCAACTTTTAGTGCCCAAAATCCTACAGGACTGTTTCATTGACATACCGAACCCACACATAACATAACATGCCGGCGATTGATTATCATCATGATTATTGTGATGAGCATGCATCTCTTACCCCTGACTGTTGATGATTCCACATTGACGTCATTAACCAGTGGATCAGGTTTCTTAAGACGGATGAGATCAGGAGAAGACAACCACCTGTGCACTTGTGCGTCCTCAAGGAACAATGAAAGGAACAGTTACAAAATTACAGGTTATATTTTATGACTTTCCATAACGGGGTCCAACGATTATGCAATTTCTTTGTGAGCATGTTAAAATTGAAATGCCGACACCATATTTTCTGTTTCATCATATTTAACAAAGCGGTCAACAGTATTCCGCTCACTTACCTAGATCATATATGATGTCTGGAATCAAATCTGAGACACGTCACCCTGCGCCGATCACAGTGGGTATCGCACCGAGCGATGCGTGCATCAAGAGTACAATTGACCTCTGCTGATTGGCCAATCGCACTACGTATTTACGTTACTAGGATGCCTTGTTACTAGGTTAAATGCAGCTGTGCATACGCAGTCAACGCACAGCATTTTAAGGACACGTCTCAGATTGATTCCAGACATAATAGGAAGGTCAGCAACGTAAGTGCTTTGTCAAAAGTACAAAACCAGAACGGGTAGAGTCTGTGGGCTTAAAAATGTCCAAAACTTTAAGGAAATTTTCACAAGATGTCCCACTTTTGTGATAGGATTCAAAAAGTCCCAAAAAAAGACCATTTTGGGGGATATGTCTGCTTTCACCACCAAAAAAAGTCACTTTCCCAAAAAAGGTCCACTTTTTGAAGTCCAGCACCCCCCCCCCAATGAATCCTGCATACGGCCCTGACTACAGTACATACAAAATGTCATATTATAATATGGTACACTGCACATGACTTGTAATCCAGTCTATATAACATCCTTGACTGTCCACCACCAGTTAATGAGCTTAAAACAGGGTGGTTCTTGAACCATGCGTCTCGCCCTTTATCGTGATCCAAAATGTGCAACATTTGCACAGGTTACACTTCAGAATGTGAGGATGACAGAATGCCCCTTAATCCACCTACATAACCTTTGACCCCCAAATTGTGTGTACACTCATATGGGGCTATAGGCGTCTATGGTCCAAAGTGCTCCCCTCAACTTGAAAAATAAAACAACACATCACGGGGATAGCATCAGAAGGTATATTTCTATACGATTTTTGTTCTACTTTTTGAAGGCCCTCGGGCATAAACAAGCGTTCATATCCAAAATACTAATGATGAACCCCTACTTAATTTTCCCTGGAGATGGCAAGCTCCACGTAAGTGTTGAAAAACCCCATGTGCGCTTGGCCGGATTCGAACCAGCGACCACTGTATTACCAGCACAGCGCCGTTGCCAATGGTTATCAAGCTAGGGATGGTATAGGAGGGGATAATATAATATCTATAGGTTTAAGGTCTGAAAGCTTTTTAATTTGAACTACTTAATTCTCCAGGTACACAAGATGAATATTTGTTTATTCCAGAAGAGAGATTAATATATATCATACATACATACTAAGATTTTTCAAAAATGCCCCTTTGTAATTATTCACATGAACCTATTCACTCTAATGGAGTACAACTCATATGGGGCTTGGGTCAGTGCTTATTACTGACCAAGTTTGGGGATCGAGCATTTGATTTGGGGCAGAAAAACAAATGGATAGTTTTTTTCAAAGAATGTACACTGTTAAGCACCCACTACCTCTCACCCCAATTAGAATACACCACATATGAACCATGGCTCAGTATTCAGCTGATTATGTTTGGCTGCATCATAACATAGTGATTTCTTAGTCTTGTCTAGCAGCTTAGGGGCAAGACAAAAATGCTGTATTACTAACAGGTCAACCTTTCTCAAATTCCGTATCAAATCACCTACCGATTATACCACACTAGTCCATGAACTCTCTTTCTGGAATAAAGCACACATCCACACTACTAGCTTCGGTAACTACTTGAAACAAACGCTAAGCAGGTCAACAATTTGCATACCAGAATTAGAGGCCAGGATAACTGAATCAGCACTACTTGTTGCCATTTGATTCCTCAATTTTTGCCAAAAGGTCACATTTGAAAACAAATGCAAATTTGTGTTTAAATTTTGGCCCAAAATTTGCATTCTGGTATAGCATGGGTTTTTTCTTGCAAAAATTGGTATAGATAATGGGGTCTACTTCCAGATTCTCGAGGCGCATCCCCTACCCAAACCAAATTCTGAGACCGCCCAGCACCATATAATTTTGCTTCTTTCATATATAATGTTACTGTTGAATAATGTAAAGAAAGTACAGGAAGGCATTCAGAAATGAGAACTTACCTATATTTCATATTCTATTTTGTTCCTTCCTCTAGATGGACTCATCCTCGACTAGAGTTAATCCAGGACTAATTTGTTTGTGAGTGAGAGTCTAAGCCAGGGGTATTTTTTTTTTTTTTTAAATGGCCTATTATGACCCATATAAAAAAAAATTACAATTTTTGTTAATTCAACTCTTACATTTTTTATTTAATAAGAGGCTTCAGGTGGTGTTATTCATATCAAAGTTGCTGAAAATATACAAGTATTCATTGTATAGCTTATGTCTCACTATGAAAACTTCGCTGTTGAATTTGAGCTATGTGATATTTCGTTCACTGATCCGCTAAATCCTCGGTCCTTGAAAACGACTTATCCGCAATGTTTTTAGTTATGAATGGGGGCCGGGCTCGTCTACCAACATAATTACTGAGCACTATATAGCGTGCCATGTGCAAGCATCTCCCGATCGGGGCTTCTTTAACCAGGGCGGCATGCAGTACAGTCAAAATTCGACGGGTTGAATCGATGCATAAGGGGAAAACGCAACAATTTTATTACAACCAATGCAAGTCAAATATGGTAACGAGTATAAAGGTTAAACTTCAGGATGTGCCATAAAAAATGTTGGCTTTGATAAAAATGTTTTGAAAGAGATTAGAAGGAAATAAAGTTTAATATGAATTGTCAAACTTAGCGATCTAAAGGCAAAATAGAGAGAAACTGGATACGGAACGATGTCAGTAAATCCTCTCTGAAACTTCACTCATAATTCCGATTTGACGCGGAAAGAGTCATCAATGATAAAATGGTTTATTTGCTACACCTATTCTACTATTGCACATGTGGGGACATTTATGCAGCTTCTAACACATGTAAATACAAATTCCAATATTCCACAACCTGTCTGTTTCTCAAATATTCTAATGTCACGCAACATCATTTAATGAACAGCCCCAATCGGCGAAATGTCCTACACGGTTTTCTAAGTGTGTCTCTTGATATTGCATCATGTTGGCTTACAGTTGTCTGTATGAGGCACATGGTTCATGCAATGTCGACTGAGTTCTTGTAGATCAGTGCGGGTGCTACACCTTTATGCTGCTGAATTTTTTTTGGTGCAACTGACGCCCGGAAATCAAATTAGAAAACGTTTCAGGCTGTTTGGCAAGCCATTTCATTCTAAGTTACTAAGACTAATTAAAAAATTTAGAGGTGGCAAGTGAGAGATATTGAGGCACCCAATATTTGTCCAAAATTAACTCAATAGTAACTCAATAAATAGACACTTACTAGATTTTTACTTTATATTTGGCTACGAAATGGCTTACAGAGAGCAAAGGTGATTTTGCTATGTCTTATATTTCAATAAACACTAGGCTAATTCGTTTTGGTACAAAAAATCCAAGTATACGAAAATTAAAAATTCCAAGTTTTGTATCACGAACATTTCTCGGCTTAATCCTTTCACATGTGGATATATTTTATGGAAAGCTTTTACATCAGTGTAAAAATGCACGTCCGATTTTTTAGGGGCACCTGATATGTGATATCTCTCGTTGCCCTTTAGCCTTCCTTAATAATTTTTTCCCACATTTCTGCCATTAATTGTCAAACGAATTACTTAAACCCTCTATACACAGAGTGGAAGCAACAAAAATTGTCACATGAAAGTCAAAACTTTGAATAGGTATCAACCAAAGACTCTACTACCCCATCAACCAACCGTCATCCATCAACCCACCACCACATTGACCACTAACTTCACCACCTCATGAGCCCGATTCCGGTCAACCTCACAACCATCAATTCCACCCCTCTATTCTAGCATGGTTTAACGTTGTATTCCCCGTAGGATTTTCATGCTAAAAATTGATTTTGTTGCTGTTTGGGTTTCAATAGGGCCTAACTTGTTCAGAAAATATGGCGTGCAAATTTCGACTGATGCCCTCTCCTGCAATGGGGAAATGTTAATAGAGGGACAAACCGAGTCAATTATGTTTTAATGTACACAAATGCGTTCATCTCCTCATAAGGAATTAGAAAAAATATATATTTGCCTAGGTTCCACTTTAGTTCAGTGGTATAGCCCCATAATGGTTCAGGTACCGCTGGAGAAAGCTCTGATGTTGTTGAAAATGGTGTCCAAAATGATTTCCTTGTTCTACTGAATCAGAAAGCTTGTGACTGTTTGGTGGATTCCCAATGTGACATCCAGGGAAAGTTTAGGTGACCCCATATGCCATGTAGACCCTTGCTACATTTTGCTATGTAATAGCCAACCAAATGTCACCCCTGTAAAATAATACATTTTTGGATCCTGTGAGACAATATAAACAACGTATGATCACAGTTTCAACAAAATCTGAGCATTGGGTAAATTTACCCCGGATGACCTTGAACCATTATTGGCCTATCGCACTTTAACTTAAGGTCGGAACCTAGGCAATCTGGTACTTTTCTAATCATATAAGGAGACAAACATATTAAATGTACAGTTGGAGGTTGTTTTGAGGCAGATTTTCCTATTTGGAGGTGAAAATTTCCCTGGTGAGAGGCAAAAAATGGCCGCGATTTAGCAGGATTTGCAAGCTTTTTTTGCCGGTCAAAGCTCTCCGGGTGGCAACCTGCCCCCCACCTGTTTCACTACTGACAATGCACACACAAACCCGACTATGTAACCTTGATGAAAAATCAGGACACACTGCCATTGTTGTTCAGTCAATCTATAGGCTCTAAAAATGCTATGCATAAAATAAAACATTTCAATCCTTGCAACTTTTAAACAGAAGCTATTTTTTTTACCCATAGTTTTAACATTATACCACATATTTGAAGAGGTTTCCTTTTTTATTATTACATGTTTTTTATCATTGAGATTTATTGTTGTAGCATAAGCAAAATGCATATTGTCTACTCTGGAAGAAATTGATCATGAATTCATGAAATGTGTGTGCGCG
>JAMKCH010053362.1:0-18083 GCA_023653785.1 Ophioderma brevispina
TTCATTCTCTGCTTTACTCAGGCTGATCACGGTAGTTATCTCCACTTTTCACACTGCCACTTTCTTAAATTTTTCCTTTTTATATGTATCATGCTCAGCATTGGATACGATCCGGTCTTGTAAAAGCCACCAGTTGTTTTTAATTATGAGCATTTGTGCTATACACTCATTAGGATGATTATTTGAAAACTTCGAATAATACTTTTTAATCTTTATCCATGATCTATTCCTTTCAGAAAGGTCTAGATTTTACTTTGTAAAATAAGCTCAGCATCATGTCATTTAATTCCATTACATCTATGTATCAGTCATATAATATTGTTCAATGCGAAATTGCTGAGGAAGGAATGATTTATCCCCTGACTATATGATTCAACGCAAAAATTGCTATGCAACTGAACATTTTTAATTTGTTATCTCAATGGCGAAATAGAAAACTGGAAGTGAATCGCAAAAGCTATTCCAATTGAAATCGATTAAGCTAGTTACGCAATTGGTCGACCATTCTAGCGCGGTCTAATGCTCCTTAACGAAATCGAAGACGTTTTGCGTTAATTGAAATAACAATATACAACATCGTTCAATTTCGCACTAAAGCGAATGTCCCTTCTATAAAACACGTATTTGTGAAATTGGCCGGGAAACCTATAGTAAGTTTGAGTGAGTAAAGGCAAGATTAACTTCAAAGTTTTATATCATTTTAGGTTGTCCAATGCAATCGGAAAGACCTTATTCGGGATAATTCGCGTTTCTGCGTGGCTGTCCTGTTGTCAACATGAGTATACACCAAAGAGGTCTATATAAATAGAGAGGGCAAAACGTTACGTAATCCTTTTGAAAGGCACCGGCTCGCTGTTTTGCCGGACCACAAAGAAAAACCTAGAGTACCAACAATAGAAGCAATGGCTGCCTCCGCTTCTTCCACATACGGTGGGTCCGCTTTGCATATACACTAATCGTTATTGATACAATTAATGTATGTGTAGAGGTGGCCCCTGTGTAATAATAGTGTACCTGGATCATTTCCTCATGATACTCTTTTTCTCGCATAATGCAATGCGCGCTTAGGTGAAAAGATGTATCATTGAGGCGGTTTCTTTAATCAAGACGACTGAGTCATTTCATTCGTTGTGTGCCATGGTAGGACAAAATTTAACCACCCAATAGCACCCAACACCAACAACTGAATATTTTGCGGATTGTTTGTTATCGAATTGACATTATGTGTGTTACAAGCACCCAAACTAATATTATTCAGTGGCAATATTTCAAATGTCAGCGCCCAGCAGGGGAGATGTGTTTTTTCTCTTCTTTTTTTTCGGTTTCTCCCTTTGTTTCCTTGCCTTGGATTATTTTTTTCCCTCCTTTTTCTTTCCTTTTTTCCCCCCCCCTTTTCTCTCCCCCTTTTGTCTCCTTTTTTTTTTGCTTTTCCTTTCTCCAAGCGGTCTTATGTAGGGTAACACACGATGATTCAAAGGGTCATTCAGGGTTACTTAGGGTCATAAGCGACGCCCTATTCGGGACTGCTGTCCGCTATGTTTTTTATAAAATACCCAGCACTTTGAGAACTGGCAGTGAAAGGGCCAAATTAGATGGGGAAACAGCCAACAGTTTGCTCAAGAAATAACAAAAAATTGTCAAAAACAATTTTTTTTTTGTTTTCAAATTGCCCCAATGGGCATTTATTCACTTGCAAATAAAACAGCAAACATTAAACCCAGTGCACCATCAGAATGTCACTACAATATTAGACCCTGCAGGTATAGCAGCATAGTAATAAACTTCCAGTGTAAAATGTACAATCCTAACTACTAATATTCCTGTTTAAAGCAGCACCGGCACATTTTATATAAAATATAAATACCCTTCATATATATTGTTCATGCCGAAATGCTGAGGAAGGAATGAATTTTATCCCCTGACTATATGATTAAACTCAAAAATTGGCTAATGCAAACGAACATTTTCTTTTTGATTATCATCAATGGCGAAATAGAAAACTTGAATTGAATGCAAAGCTAATCCAATTTAAATCGTTGATCTAGTTTACGCAATTGGTCGACACATTCTCCTCGGTCGAATGCTCCTTTAACGAAATCGACTGACGTTTTGCTTACTTGAATAACAATATACATCATCGTTCAATTTCGCACTAAAGCTAATGTCCCTTCTATAAAACATGTAAATTGTGAAATTGGCCGGAAAACCTATACGTAGTTTGATTAGTAAGGCATATTAACTTAAAAGTTTTATATCATTTTAGGTTGTCCAATGCATCGGAAAGACCTATGTCGGCATCATTCGCGTGTCTGCGTGGCGTCCGTGTTTTTCAACATAGTAGACACCAAATAGGTTCTATATAAATAGAGAGGGCAAAAACGTTACGTAATCTTTAGAATTCATCGTCTCGCATGTTTTTTTCGACCACAAAGTAAACCGCATAGTACAAACATTAGAAAGCAATGGCTTCCTCCGCTTCTTCCACATACTGTGGGTGCGCTTTTTGCATCTACACTATCGTTATTGATTACAAATTAATTATGTGTTAGAGGTGGCCAGTGTATAATAGTGTCCCTGGATCATTGCGCTCAGATACTCTTTTTTTCTCATAATGCAATGCGCGCTTCGGTGAAAAGAGTTATTCATTGAGGCGGTTTATTAAATCAAGACGACTGACGTGTCATTTCATCGGTTGTGTGGCCATGGGTAGACAAAATTTCACCACCCAATAGCCCCCAAAAACACCACAACTGATATTTGTGGCGGATTGTTTGTATCGAATTGACATTATTGGTGTATACACCACCCAAACTATAATTAATTCCGTGGCAATATTCAAAATGTCAGCTCCCACACGGACACGGGTTTTTAATGGGTTTCACCCCCTTGGTTACACCTTTTGGATACTTGGTTGCTTGTCCATTGAGACAGCGTTCTTATGTAGGGGAACACACAGGATGTCAGGTCATGCAGGGGTTACTTAGGGTCATAATCGGAACGACCTATTCGGGACTGCTGTCCCTATGTTTTTTTTAAATCCCCAGCACTTTGAGACTGGCCAGTGAAAGTTCCAAATTAGATGGGAACAAGCCAACTTTTGCTCCGATAAAAACAAAAATTGTCAAAAATCATATTTTTTTTTTTTTTTCAAATTGCCCCAAGGGGCAATTTTATTCACTTGTCAATAAATACCAAACATTCACCACTTGCACCATCAGATGTCACAATACAAGATTAGACCTTCATGTATGCAGGCATAGTAATAACTTACAGGTTCAAAATGTACAATCCTAACTTACTAATATTCCTGTTTAAAGTCAGCACCGGCACATTTTAATTAAAATATACATACCCCTTCAATATACTTATCAAAAACTTTCCAAAACACTATCCAATACCGACTCTCGGCCCACAATTATACAACTTACAAAAAAAAAAAAAAAAAAAAAAAAAAAAAAAAAATTTGAGGCATAATAATTTTGTAAATGTTTCCGGTGTGCTTACGAGTGAAGCCTGAAAAAATCCTGAAGATTGATGGATCATCAATAATGCTCACTTGTCTATTATACAAACAAATAGACAATTTTAACACACCGTGAGATTTGTTATCCTAAATCTGGCTATAACCGCCTACAACTTCTTGTACATGCCCCCTCACATTCCACCTACATTAGCATCCCCACCAAATACAATAAACACCTAAAATAGAACGCACAATGCAATGCAGTAAGACGTTTGCTGAAACAGGTGTTCACTGACATGTCATTCAGGCTGAGACACAATGGATAGAGTACGGAAAACATCCTAAAAATAGAATAGAATAGTTCAGCATATACAATCTCACAGGTGTTTCTACTGTTACTGAATGCTCACACGAGTGTGAAACAAGCTTATTTAGACCCAGAGGTGTGTCTTGAATCCATCCATAACCATTGCAATGTGCCTCTACTGCACTGCCCTAAACACGCCAGCACTCAGGGATAAAAGTGTTCCAAATGTTAAAGAACCACAGGACATTCCATAATCATGCTAAATTCCCCAGCACTACGCCTTGTGGGTCAAATGCAGCATAAATTCGATGTTAGCATGTGCGTAACAAGTTTAGTTACGATATACCACATAAGTTATAGGACCCAAAGCAACCTAATAAGGACACAAGCCGCTTACTACACACGAAATGGATGGAGAATCATACTTTTGGACACTGTGGTTTTCTATCAAATTTTCGCTTAGAATATTCAACAGACTTTTATTCTTCACTTTCAAGCTATTCTTGCAAATTTAAAATATGTTTATCTTATCGGGTGGATTACTTTAATCGTTTAGCCAAAAATGCCTGATTTATATAAGACATTGTCTATTTCTCTACGATCCTCCGAAGATCATGTTTTTATTGTGATATTGAAGAAATCTACGTGTCTCTCAACAGGTTTCTAAACCCGATAAATAGTTAAACTATTAGCTACACATTAAAAACATCCATGTTTTATCCCTAAATATAGCTGAAATACTTGAAATACCATGGCACTTCAGTTTGGGATGATTTTAACATGTCAAATTGGGCCAATTTAGTCCCAAAACATGCTTTCTGGGCAGAAAATATGATTTTGGAGATCTGTTTAACATGTGGGCCTATCTAAGAGATTTTAGACATGTCATATGTCATACCTCAACGCATTAAAAAGCCCCATGTCACTGGGGCAAAAGGTTGGGTAAATCTCATGCATTTATGAAATCTAAAGATACATGTATTTTAACCGCGATTCTTTGAAATTTTATGCGATTTTGAGATGAATCTTGTGAACTTTCATTCAATTCTCCAATTCCTCCAGATTTTTTTTATCATTTCTCAAGACTCGATCAAGCCCTATGTGATTTCAAGGAGTCCTGTGCAAGTTTACAAATTCTTATGCATTGGATGTAATTTGTTGCGATTTTAAATGGAAACTCTTGTGCAATTTGACAGAATTGTGTGCGATTTTAACAGAACCTTGTGTTTAACAGATATCTTGTGCGATTTAACATAATTCTGTGCATTTCAGGAAAATCCTTAAAATTTTTGATTTAGCTATCTGTGTTGATTTTTAACGTATTTAAAAAATCTTTTGGATTTTACAAACATTTTCTTGACAGTTCAAAAACAAGAAAACGTTTCAAATCTGTGAAAACCCTTAAAAAACACACACAACTACGGTAAGGCCAAAGATAACCAGTTAATTTCATAGGTACTGTTGCCTTTTGATTGTTCGAGCCATTTTAACACATTTATTTTGACTTCTACGAAATTTGCATTTTTTTTATACAAGTTTGGGGACGGGCCCACTGGGACTAATTAGGTAACCTTTCAAAACTTTGCAGATGTAATAGTGAAAGCCTGAATGTAATTTTGTAGCTGTGCAGAAAAGGTAATCATTGTATAAGGTCAAATACTAACTGTTTTGCCAAAATGCATTTTTTTATTATTTTGCTTTTTTAGGCAAAAATTAAAAAACTAACTAATTTCCATTTCACCAATTTTGTTGTGGCAAGACTTATTTTTGTGATAAGTCCAACATCAGTCTGACAAAAAAGTAACAATGAAGTGTTAATCTTTCAGTTTTGGCCGAAAATATTTTTTTTTGAATTTATTATCATTTTCTCATTGTTTCGACCAAAAATGCATTTTTAATGGCAAAAAACACATTCTAGCCAATAGTTAGTATTAAAATAGGCTGCCAAAGTCTGTATGAACACTGCAACACAATAGCAGAAATAATCTATAAAAAGTCATGATGTTTATACATCAATTGTGGTGTTTTTGTCATTTTTTAAGGAAATTACTATTTTTGTTGATTTTTAGCCAAAATTCCTTTCCTACCCCAAAAATACGCTTCTATGCATTTTGTGGCACAAAAATATCACCTGGCATTTTTATGCAATGTTTAAATTTAGATCTAAACAAAAAGGTACTTATGTATCAAAATTTTTGTGCTTATTGATTAAATTAAAAAATCATGTTTTTTCTTTATTTTTTAAGCCTACAAAATAGTTTGTTTTTTGGCCAACAATCACCCCTGCCACCAAATTTTTGAGCCAACCATCAGTTTTTTTTATTCATAAATCCTAATAGATTGGCCTTGAATAAAAGTGGTTGTGTTTTGTTGTACCGAGGGAGGTGTATCAAAATAAAGCACTTTTAGCAGCTGTGCCGCTCGCCTATATTGGGTTGCGGGAAAGAGTACGAGCATGATGGGATCGCCGGTGACGTCAGTTGTATGACGTCGCCAGGGAATCGCCTGAATGAATTTGTGTAAATTAGTTTTGGGGGTCCTCTTGTGCACCAAAGATGATCCATTTTGTTATTATCGACATTTGGAAAAGGAAATTTCCAAATAACGGGAGTTTAAGAAAACAATACTGCGAGGAATTTTGCCTTCCGATTTGGCTGTTTCAGGATCAGCAATTATGCATATTTAATTAGTTGCTCATTTGCATCCTAAGCCGCAATATAGTCATACTTTCAATTGCAAAAAGATTGCCATATAGGCTTTCTGCGACGCAGGAATTTTTAAGTATCCGATGTACCGTTTCAAAAATCTATCAATAAAATACGCTGATTTTTGCAATTAATTAGCTCATTTGCATACTCAATTTGCCCCGAAATACGCACCAAAATCTAATCAGGTCGATAACTCTTCAACCTGCTTCCTTCCACCAGTTCATATTATACTCCTACTGAACTCCATAAAAATTGTACCATTCCTTGCAGAAAAGTCTCGTCAAATTAGCAAATTAGATACTTAATTAGCATATTTTACGGCCACAATCTAAATCAGTTTGAGAACTCATCAACCCGATTCTTACCTCCAAATTTACATCATTGTCGCCCTTACGGAACTCCAGATAAAATCGTATACAACGTGGGTTTACATTTTTATTCCGGACGATGAACGGACGCTGCTCATTTCCGAACTCATCGGCGGGGACAATAAATAAAAACAGCCTAATAACTGGAACTTTAAATTAAAACTTGAGTTGCAGCTGTATAAATGCCTGCATTCACATCTAGCTAAAAAAAAAAAACCGGGAAAAAATCAGAAAAATTGTAATAGTGGTCAATCAAAGTATTAAGGCGGTCATCATTCAACGACCGCTTTGTTTAACCACAAGACAAAAATGCCTGACAGTAACATAGACAATGCCGCCAAGCGGTTGTATCGCTTCGTTTGACCGCAATATTGATATGGCGCCTTGTATTGCCCAATCAGTTCCAGGAAAAGTTACTGAATATTTTTTCCTGAAAAATAAAGAAAACACAAAATAAACTGCAGAAAGGCAATGCCAAGATACTCACCATGAGAGGGCGCTTTACCACTCGTGTACATGGACTGACTTGGACTGTAGGAAATATAAAAGTAAGTGCAACGCCTTGATGAAAGGCTAGGTCATGCACTGCATTGTAATGTCCGGTGCACTATCTCAAGGGAAAGGAGGAATGGGAATATTTGAAAGATTTTTTCCATCATTTTTTTCTATTTAATATAAATATCTAGTAATAAATTTTTGTAGCCACCAGCATTGCTTGCAGGACCACTGAGTACTCTGTTGTGCATTTGTGTATGTGGATGTGTGTGGTGGCCAAATTGTTTTTTCAAATTCACCTCAATTTGAAAAGTTGAAGTAAATTGGAACCAACTTGTGTCTTATACGTGCAACATGGGATCCCGCATATGTTGGGTGAGTCCAAGTTCCCATGTCTTAAAGGTCAAAGGTCTGTGGTCGCTTGAAATACATTAAGGGCTGTTAACTTTTTATTCAAATTCCCTCAATTGAAAGTTGAAGTTCAATTGGAACCCAACTTGGTATATGGAGTTAACATGCAATCCTTCATTTATTGATGCTGTCAAAGGTCACATACCAAAGGTAAAGGTCATATGCCAGGTCAAAGGTCCCTGTGAGTTCAAGATGAAAAGGCTGACTGCCCACAGCTTTTTCTTTAATATCGCAAGCGCGGCAAGCTAGAACCGTAACTTCTAGTTATATAAATGATGGTAATTTAAATTTTTTTTAATTGGCTGTTTCTACTAGCGTATTCAGTATGTCAATAAAGTTGTGCATAAGAAACACAAAATTTGACCCTGTGTTTACCCAACTGCGACACAGTTGATGCTTTCATAATTTATCTGATATGGTGACCAAACTTTCTGACCTTTTGCTTCATATATTCCATAAGAAGTTTAAGAACACCAAATGTGACCCGTGACCTGTTATAACTCAAATGTGATGCAGGCTGGTCCATTTTTTCTCCATTCATGGTTTTTTTCAGGTTAGCTAGTTTTTCATTTAATGACTTTATGTGAATATGGTGACAAAATTTTGCCCTTTGCTTGCATAAGAGTTTATTGCAGATAAGGCCACCGTGCACTTAATTGTTTTTTCTCAATGCCAGGGGTAGTGTTATAGCTAGGCTACTTCAAGTGCTGGTTGTAAATCTTAAATTTACTACACTTATGGGACAGAATTGCCACTGTTTCCTCATATGTGTGTACATTTTCATATTAACACTGACTTGGTTACAATTTGCCTTGGGTATGACTCATGTTGGTGACCTTTGTCCCCATCACAAACCTGATAACAGGTGACAGCATGGTTTTGGTAAGCACAATTTTTTTCTCATTATCTGAGCTGCAAAACATAAAAATTGGACTAGTCATAATTCCTACTCCCCTTTTTTGTACCTAATTTGTATCATTTTGTAATAAAAGTACATGATACCGTGTAGTGTGAAGGGTATAATGTAGTTATGACATTTATCCAACTCGATTTTCTTTTTGTGTCGCCTTCCCTACGGCAGGAAGGACAACATCCGTTGTCCACTGTTTGTTGTCTGTTGTAAAAGGGGTAACATTTGCCTGTAATCTCCTCATACTTTGATGGATTTAAACCATTATTACGTTTTCAGAATCTTCACTCCTATATTACAATACACATGCTGGGAAACCAATAAAAACACACTTCTCAATAATCTAACCTCTCTCGAAACTTTGGTGTCCCAATACTCCACCACTTTGGATCAATCCATCCCCCCCCCTTAACTTCCATTGAATTTTACAGAACGGATTCCTAATGCAGTTTATGTCTGTGCACCTGGTAACGAGACAGTATTAGCCGCATGCGTACACAACCCACTAGGTACCGTCTTGGTATTCATTACGGTGCCCGCCATGTCGTCGATAACACGTCATAATGCCACGTGAGCGGCCAAGATTCAGGCAATTATGTACCCCGGACGTAGTAGCGTCAAGGGTAGTGTGTGGCACATGAATTCCGGTCATGTCATGTCAATTTTGCCTTGGATCATGTCAAGGACGCGTTTTTTTTTATTTACCTAGCTAGAATGGCTAATCCTTCTGCTGGTGGAAGTAGATTTTCAACAATAAATGATTGATTAAAGGGTGTGGATAGTTCCCACACCGGTATATACAGCCGCGCTGTTTTAGTAACGATTTTCAGGTCAGTTAAAGCACACTGGCAATGGCATGGTATTACTCATGAACTTTGGTTGTAACTTCGAGTCCTTTGGCTTTATCCTTTTGGTAGGCAAGAGCAACTCGCGGAAATCTTGAAGTTGAAACAATTTTTTGTTGACATCCGCCACGACGACGGAGATAATTAACCAACTGGAGTCTCTCTAAACCATAGATCGGCGATAAATCGTCATCTGAGAGGTGACGGTGTTAAAGTCTTGTATACATGGGATTGTTATTTTTCAACAGAGTCAATTGCCATTGGCCCAAGTCACTGAACTTGCCAAGCTCAAGTTTAAAATGAACTGTGCATGTGTGTCTATTAATATAGGACACAAAATTCTCAAAACATAATAAGGATAAAATTAGATTCTTGTTTTCGCCCAATACCCAAATTTATTGGTTTCGCTATGAGTTGAAAAAATATTGGGCTCGACTGCGTCTCGCCCAATATTTTTTTCAACTCATAGCTTGACCAATAAATTTGGGTATTGGACTTAAAGAATCCAATTTTATACCAAACTTGGGTCACAGGTGCAACATGGCATCCCCCATTTGTTGATGAGGTCAAAGGTCACATACCAAGATCAAAGGTCATGTGAGGTCAAATTGTAAGATAGGCTGAAAATGTAATGGACCTCATACGAAGCATACCAAGTCTTAATTTTAGTGTTAATTTAATTAATGTCATTGCTATGATACTCCGTAATTTTCAAGTTTGGATACATTTAAATAAACCCACGAGTATATGTGTTGAATACTTGACAGCCAAAGGGAATATTTCTTAATGTAAAAATCGTTCAGTAAATTTTGTCTCTCATATTTTTGTTTGTGGCAGTGCTGTGCAGTCTACTTAACTAACAGAGGCTGAGTAGTCGACCATGGCAGCATCCAGGGTGGAGATATCCCGAATGTTCAGCACACACAGGTATGCATATCACTGTTCCTTTAAGAATAATTGGTTAATAGTATTTCCGTAATGATTTCAATTGAAATCTCATGAGTACTGTGCACAACTGAAAGTAATTCATGGTTAAAAAGCTGTATAAAAGGTATGTAATAGGTACAAAGTAACATGGCTTTTTTGTGAACTTGATTCACAAAACTTCTGAATATGACATGATAATATCACTCTAGATTTTGATAGTAATTGGTTGATTAATCAGTTGACATGATAAAAAATGGAATTTAAATCAATATACTGGACTCAAATTTTTGTTTGCACGATGTTGTGCCTAGAACCTGTAGGCTTCAACTGGTGGTGATGAACCCCTATACTTTGTTCATCACCTAATAGGCAAAAATATTTGGCTTTGTTTATTCGCGCGTGAAAATAATTCCATTTTACACTCATGCTTCTAGCCACAAGCGTGCACCACACGACAACACACACTGCCCGCCCGCTTCGGTATTGATGCTTACAGTTGCGCGCCCGCGCTATTCTATTTAAATTCGCATTGTCCAAGAGTCGTGCCAATTTGGTGATGAACCAAGTACAGAAGCCATACATTAGATAGTCTTTATGTTGTGGCCGCTAGTAAGCTAGAAACCCTTCCCTTATTTCGTTCATGCGTGACATCAGTACTTTCATGCTGCCACTTGGCACACATACCTTCTTTGAAGAGGACTGCAGCACCATATCCCTAAATTAGCTGCTCAAATTCAAACAGTAATAACAGGCACTAGTATTGCTCAAACAAATTACTGATTGGTGCAAATACATGTCAGTTCATATCTTGCCATACTTTTTCAGGTTTGTAACCAGCAGGAAGACAATCCTGGTGTGGGTATTTTTCCCCTTTGTGTCAGCCTCATCATCTTTGCGTGTCTTCCTTGCCCTTCATGTATTGTGGTACATGTGTTCTACCAAAGACATCTCTTGTAAGAGGTAATACCTAAGTAGAACTAGAAACCTTCCATTCTTATCTAGATATGTTTTCCCTTGAAAGAAGGTCATACCTGAAGTAGAGCTACAATCTTGTTCAAAATTGTTGGAACCTTTGTGCAGATTTGGTTCCCGCCCCCTCATTTCAATGTTGCATGATCATCGACACATTTGAGCAATCTCGCACCATATTATTTTCAACACTGATTGGGATGGGATTGGGAGGGGGAAAGAAAGTTAATCGTTAAAATGCGTTTCAAGCCTATTAATCTCTTTCATAGCTGCAATATTAACAGGTGTTCCAAGGACTTTTGAACAAATTGTAGAAGCCTTCCATTATATAGTCTATTAGTACATCCAGTACTTTCACCTGCCACTTGGCATCAAATGCCACTTTGAAGACTGGTGAAAGTACCCCAGAGGACTCCAGCCACCATATCCTTAACATGCCAAATACCCCAAATGTAATACCACAGTTTATTTCTTCATTTTTATTTTAAAACGATTGAGAAGTTTCAAAAAACTGTTTATCGAATGGTTTTTTGAGTATTTAAGTGTGAAAATTCAGAAAGGAAAACCATTTTTTTTTAATTTTGAAGAATTAGGGTCATTATTTCTTTGTACCACAATTTTTTTCCAGATTTTTAAAACAGTTTGATCATTGGCGGATACGCATTTCTTTTTTTTTCCCCTTTTTTTTTTGGGGGGGGGGCCTCTTACCAGGGCAGGATGCAATTTTACTTGATCGATATAATCTTGCTAGCCCAAACACCCTACTCCTAATTCATAACAAACTCCAAATACGCCCAGGGGAAATTCATTATTTCTATGTAAATATACAGGAAGTGTACTTCAAGAACCCCAAATACCACACAAAACCACAGTGGTAGCACAGTGATGGTATTTTTGGATTGTTAGAGGCTACATGGTCGGCACCATATTAAAGTGCTGGTATACATGTTTGTGTAATGATTATAGACTCCCAATAACAATTACTGTATGAAAATACCTATCCATTAGGGAGCGGTCATTATTTGCCGGGGGGAATGCAGGATTTCAACTTTTTTCGGCAAAAATTTTCGCGTTTCCCCCTCGCTTCCGTTAAATTTCACACTCCCCCCTTGATCATGCTGATTTCCCCATTTAAAAGTTCATGTTCCCCCTCTTCGTTGATGAAAAATTGCACGTTCCCCCCTCTCTCTTACAAAAAGTTCGAGTTCCCCCTCAAATCCTCCGTTCCCCGCTGGCTAAAAATGACCCCTCCCTTACATCTCAATTATGAAGTTATGATTGTATTAAGATATTTTAAGTACTCATGCAAAGGCAAGAGACGTTTAAGACCCATTTTCCCGAATTGCATCACGTATTGAACAGATCTCATAGAGGATTCATTGCTGCTACTTTGTTGCATGTTGATTTCTAGTTCATGTGTTTGCTGTTAGGTGTCTTTATTTCCCATAAAGGCACTGATGAGAAGGACAAATCTGCTAAAGTTTTGGTCGCTAATCATGTGTCATTATAGATTCATGTGACCTTTATTTGATCATGCCTTCAATTACTGTAGTCACTTTGAAAACTTTGTTAAATACAAATATAATCAATTTTTTTTATAAACCAAAAAAAAAAAGAAAAAAAGAAAAATTAAGTTTTTTGAAAAAAAAATAGGCTCAAAAAGGAAGATCCACCTTTTCCAGAAGTCTTTAAATTCGAAAATTATGTGTGTCCATACATTGAATCTGTTAAACCAAAGAAGAGAAAATTTTGTATCCGCAATGCTTTTGTTCTAAAACCTCGAAATATGGTCTTGACAGACCTTTGAATGAAGGGAGATGCAGATAAAAAGTTGCACTTCTCAATTATGCTGTATCAACTTGTGATTACCTGTGCATTTAATGTTGGATTAACACTTTAGTGCCTAAGGGGGGTCTGTGGTACCCAAGAGTTGCTTTTCATCATTTCTCACCTTGTGAAAAAGATCTTGGAACTCTAATCGAGGTTTCCGATGCAATCGAAAGACCTTATGTCGGCATGAATGCGTGTGTGTCTGTCTCTGTCTGTGTCATCAAACCTTTAGTACCACCTTTTTGGTTTGACACTTTTTCACTTGTCACTTTTTAGTGCATGGATGGATCAAGGTCATACTTGGTATGGCTTATTGAGACATTATGTTGGCATGATTAATGGCGTCAGTCTGTCTGTGTGTCCGTGTGTGTGTGTCAAACATTTAGTATACCCCTTTTGGTTTTCACTTTTTCAACGCCCCCCCCCCCAGCACTCCTGGTGCCAGTTTATTTCAACAGGCACTATCACTGCTGCCAAACAGTATCTCTAATTAATTTCATACAGATACTTGGAATCTATAACTCTAGGCCTGTAAGCTCACAGGCAATTGGCACAATTGAACAAAAATTTTAAACTGCAATAAATATTTAATTATTTTCAATTGCACATATGATTGTAAGGCAAGGAGTGAATAACTCTTGAACCAGTTTCCATTGATTTTGAAGCACAACGATATTCCCCGATTACTTTAGAAATCTTTCAGGAGCCACTTATTCACTGACATGAGATACATACCTTTGCTTTTTTCAGCAGTGTGTGGAATTTTGCATCGTTTTTACGCTGGGCCATGGGCTCTCAGACTTTGATCCCAATGAAGGCGGAGACACTGATCCAAAGAACAAAAGAGCACTTGTAACAAAAGTACACTTCCACTCCTCACATTCCCTGAGTGGGCAATGACAAATGGACAATGTTTTGGACTGTTAAATTTCGGTAAGATGTCTGATTTTTTTATGGTGTGTTGAATTGAATTTCCAGTTTCAGTCTTCTAAACATGCTTCCCAATGGGTCAGAAAGATTTTTGCCGCTTTATTAGAGAGTATATCATCACGCAAGTATTTACAAACATGTATGGTTATACAGTTTATGCAGTTAGTATTGGGGTTTGGTTCCTTTTTGACAGTGGAGAAAATTTTGTCATTAAACATTAAAATAATTAAAATTGGAAATATTATGGCCCGCTAAAATAAGAACAAGAAAAAATTATAGGATTTGTGTGGACCGGTATTCACCACTCAAAATACTTTTACGGCCCATCCATCTCCATAGGGCAACCAGTGGATTGAGCGCTTGACCCACAGGCGAAAGGTTGTCAGTTTTCGAGCCCCACTGCAGCCAATATGTTGTACCTTTGAGTAAGGCACTTAACTACTCTCCACCCAGGTGTAATGGGTACTAGTGCATGCGGAAGGTATACAGACATGCTATGCAGGAAGAGTGACGAACTCTCCTCCCCCAGCAAAAAATTACCCGAGTCTCTGGCTCAAATGCTAAGGAAAGCATTTTATTTTGAGACTTAACTGCTAGTCAATCATGCTCTGTGTGTAAGTTGTACTGCAATACTGAAATTTTTCCTCACACTATGTTTGCTTTTTGCCCATTTTAACTATTTTGCTTGGTGTTTAAATGTTTGATTATGAGATACTATGGAGCTTTACACAAAAGAAATATATCAAGGTCAGGTCGGTTTTCCTTGGAGGGCTTCTACTGGTATACCTGGTAACCAGTACTACCTGTCCCAGGGCCGAGTTGTCGGCGGTAAATCGTCTCCCCATCAATGTTTCAGGAAATCTGATGAGGAGGGTAGCTGTGTTACCTGGTAGAATGAAAAAGAAGATCGACACTACAAGGGGGTCAGCTCTGGAGAGCTAATGGTGGGCATGGGTTCGCCCAAGGCTAGGCCCCACCACCGAAAACTGTGGATTGGCGTCAGGAAGGGCATCCGGCTCAATTATTTCCTTTTTTTTTGGCTCCAACAAACCCTCACACAGCAGTAATTGCTGAGTGTGAGGTGAATCCGCCACCCTGTTAGCGGAGAAAAACCCGGATTTAAAACTTTTGGTTTCTAACTACCTCACACAGATTGTAGATCATGAAACTTGTGTGGTAGATGAGCCCATTGAGGTCTACATTAAATTTGATGGCAAAACTCTTTGACTCAACCAGGTACAGGGTCAATTTGAAAGTGTTGCTCCGCTGAGGGATTTTAAGGTGTGAACCAATATATTTATGGAAGCTGCTGAATCCCAAAAAAATGTAGTTCAATAATTCCCTATTTACAATATCTTTAAACAAGACTAACACCCTTTTTTTTGTTTCAGTTAAACTGCAATAAATGTGTTTTCTTTCTTTTACTAGTAGTGGTCATAGCATTCAACCAGTTTGTGCAGATCCAGTCCTAATATCTGTTAGCAGACTCTGTTATACCTGTCGCGAGAAACACTATGGGGCTCCCTTGTGACGGACTTACTATGGTTCTCTTGGTGCCATTCTATTATCTACTTCAGGTAGGTTAGGTAAAAGGTCATGATGAGTACATATTAACATCATCGCCCCACCATCGAAAATTAAAAGGCCCCCCCCATTTGTCTCTTGACCAACAGGTAAATCGTACTTGTAGGTTGTGAACGTCATTGTTGGGTTGATTAGGGTTAATTATACTGGGCACTTTGTGACCACGCAACCCTGATCCTATATAATGGATTGGTAACTTGGTCTCCACTGATGGCCCATACTTGGGAATCCCAAAAGAGATTAAGAGCTGGTCCCATTACACAAAATGTGTTTTCCTTTTGGAATAATAATTATATAAGCGACATAACAGATCGGCGAATCAAAGTTCAGTTCAGTGAGCTCAAAGTTATTAAAGTTGCTCGCGTATGGGATTGCATTCCCTCAAATGGGCACCAGATACAGCTTCTGTTAACCGGTGGCTCGCATGTGTTGGGACTAGCACGCTTCCTCTCATCCATGTACAGTTACTTTTGTGTAGCCAATCCATTTTTAGGTCCAAGTGCCCAACCTAGCTATAAGTGGTGCTGGACTGTTATTTAAGCTGAGACTGTTATTTAAAATCATTTGACATAGTACATTATAAATCACCGCATTTATTTTTATTATGGATTGAGCAGGCCCAGATCACGACCACCAAATGGCGTCTTTGGGAGCTATATAGCATGGTTATTCTCTGTGTAAAATTGCACAGAATGAGTTGGGGTGTCAAGGCTCAATAGGGAGTATAGAGCCTTTCTTTCAGTCAGGCATCTAATCATTAAGTTTTGACACTAGACTTAGTCAATGCAATATTACCAGAAATGACCAGAGCAGTAACAAAAGGTGATACTGCATATTTACTATGATCAATCTTAGAGTATTTTGGTGCTTAGAGGTGATACGATCATTTGGTTTTTTTTTTCTCTCATTGCACGAATATTTGTGCTGTGCAACATTGGGTAATGATTAAAATTGTTATCCATTGTACATGCGGTTTTTTGCCATCACAAAAAGAAACAGGATGGGTGAATCGGTGGACGATTTTGCGAGGCGAGTACAAGAATTAATGGTAAAGAATTGAATGTAGAGTCTACACATACACCCATGCAGACAAAAGTGAATATGTGAAACGTCACCTTCACAGACCTCCACAAATACAAGGTAATAGATGATTAGATTATTAAACCTTGAGGCTACCTCTTTTCTTACAGTATATCTGATTGGATCAGTTCATGATATAAACATTTATATAACCTTTTTAGTAACCAATCAAAATAACCTTCTCTACATCTGACAAACCATTAAGCTTTTTTTTTTCTTACCATGTCTCTGATTGGCTAAATATATAACACAGTGTGTAACCAATCAAATTGTTTGCTATAACTCACAGGGTTAATATAGTTAGGTCAGTGATAAGTGTCTTTAGACATTTTTGTTCATTAACATGAAATTACTAATTTGGAAAATTACTTTTGACTTGTTAGTCAAGGAATTGAAATTAGCAGTCTTGTACATTGTAGCGATTCACTCATGTCCAACATTGCAGGTGAGTTTTGTTCTTGCTGGGTTGGGTTTTTTATTGGCATTTCATCCATTCCAATTTTGTTCAAATTCCCACATCATCCAGTACCACCACCACCACCACCTTAAAATAACCCTAACCCTAAACCCTCTCTGGTAATCCTAATGTAAGTCTTTAGTTAGTTGTTAATGAAGTGCTAATTTTTTTTTGTGGGGGGCCATTTTGAATGGACACAGTGCAGTTACCTCCAATACTTGTGGGTTATGATTCATTAACAAGTGAACTAGGACATATTTGTTAGTAAAGCTGAAGTATGTGTGTAAAGTGTGTTTCTGGTCATTGGACGATTTCACTATGTTTTTCCATCCTAAAAGCAAAAAGTTTGCGTAAACCAACTGAGAGTCTGTGATTGTACCAACTGTTTATATATTAAGTCCAAATAGTGCCCACAGAAGGGGATGCCGTGTACCAATCCAAGTAAGAAATTCCTGCTAACAAAATTTTGCTCTTTATTGTACTATATGTGGGAAGTTGTGACCCTGAAATGGCCTGGATCAATTGTTATGGGGGGGGGGGGTTGTAATTATTGTATGTTTTTTTTAACAGTTCCCAACGAAAGTCCTCCAAGTAGGTCAGTCCCACCCACACCGCCCCATCGCCCCCCCACCTATTGATAGAACCACTACCAATGACCGCTTACTGGAGTTAGAAAAAATGGTCGCCCATACAGGAAGTGTTTTACCTCACATCACGGAAGACATCATTAGAAGAGACCTTAGTAGTTAAAACCAGAATAAAACGTGCCTATTTGCTTTTGTCACCTAATATAGCAGGA
>JAMKCH010053364.1:0-10134 GCA_023653785.1 Ophioderma brevispina
ACGTAAAATAACCATGCCCAAAACAGATGGGACATTAATAAGGAGGACATTAATAGGAGGCTAAAGACATCCAGGGAATATGTAGGATAACTTTTACGTTTGCCGTAACTTTAATCACAAATGTGTCTATGCGAGGATTATAGTTAGGACTGTACTCATTTATATTAAACACGCACGGTCAACAGACTGGTCAAACAAGGGGCATGCAGTGAGAATCAACTCTAGCGTGTGTTCTCCTGTGTTACACGCCATTCGCCGTCGTCTTCTGAATTAATGTCGCCGGCGACATTAATTATAAAATCGTTCTGTTTACCCGCTGATTTGACTTCAGGTGAACGGCTAATGCACATAGAAAAGCTTTACAAACCATGCAAAAAATATCAATTTTCAAAATCTAGAGGGCCAAAGTGCCAATTGATCAGTATCTCTCCTCGCAATCAATGAAATGTAAGTTTTCGTAAGTGTGTGATCAATCGAAAGGGAAACGTCTCCTTATAGTTTTGGTGTAAATCGAACAGAAATTAATTTAGAAGAGGGGGGGGGGAGAGAGCGGGTTTAGATTATTTCTAAAGATCAGACGTAGATATATAAATTATAATCCCGGATACTAAATATATGGAGGACGTATATCTTTTTCATTAAACATTATAGGAAGGTAATAAATACCACTAATTCTATAGAGTTTCAAGCGACGTGTGACCTCATGTGTGTAATTAGAGTAGGAGGCTGAATGCAGAGGGATATGTTAAGGTTTAATTATAAGTAGTACAATACCTATAATAACTTATGGTATATAGCAATGTAGTAGAAAAGAACTTACGAAAGCTTACATCTTAAGTACAGAACATTATTTTTCCGAAAGCAGTTAAATTGATCTAAACAAATGCACTAAAGAAGTGTTTGCTACAATCTCTCAATCTTAGAATTACGAAATGAACCTTTAATACCTTTTGATGCACTGACATAAAGACTGTATATTCTCGTATAACTCAGTATGATCCAACTTCAGCAAAATGTGGGTCTTCTGTGTGAGTGGAATAGAGTCGGTCATGTATAGTCATCGCGGTTTTTTTTAAGTCGTAAATCAACTGAATGGATACCTGAAGGTCTAGAAGATAGACACCATATCTCATTACGCATGTGCCTCCATGATCACCAATCATATTGCACACTTATCTGGAATGGGTAATAACACAGTGTCATATTTTTTTTTCTTTTTTGCCATGTGATATATACCACCTTTTTTCATTGGTTGGTAATGCATCAAAATAATAATGGGTTGCTACAATGCCATTTCCAACCTGGTATTAGATTCAACAGTGTTACTGTACAAATACTAACTAGGTTTATTTTTTACGTATATGACGTAGTATTAGTAAATTTACTATTATCAAACACAGTTAGCTATAGCACTTTGTTAAGAAATAAATTAACTTATATCTTGTTTATTTGCATAATTTGATGTTTTTCTTCCAAGCAAATAGCATTTATCTTCACGATAACTTTCAAGGTCAAATATCAGCACAACCAGATAAAAAATTCTTTGAACAGATTGCAGTACACATTCAAAACTTTTATTTGTGCATGATTACACAGTGACTTTGAAAGGTAAGTGCATTATTTACACCATAATGTAAAAAATGAAACCACAGGTTAATTAAAAAAGTTTCAAAACAACATTCAAATAAAGATTTGCCAATATATTGTTTTGAAAAAATATGACTATCATAATTACCTTGGGAATTAAATTTCAATCCAAAGAGTCACAAATCCAATTTTAAACATTAACCTCAGGATTAATATTCAATCCAAAGGTGATTGGATTGAAATTTTAATCCAAAGGGGATCATACCAATGGCTGGATACTTGTGACAGGAAGTCAATAATGTAAAATTTTCGAAATAAATTTTTTGTGTAGTAATTAAAAGGTGACAACAAAAGAATTTGGGACATCCCAATTGGTCAAATGTAATGAATTTCATATAGATAAGAACACCCAATATTTTTGGATTTCGTACATGGTTATTTGGCCTACAGAAATGCCTTGAAAGTGAAGATAGTATTTCCTGCTATAGTTAAAGCTTAACATCGTGGGAAAATCATGTATTTTCAAATTTTTTCAGGGGACACCGTTATGTGAAATCTCTCGTTGACACCTTTAAAGGTAATACAATTATCTATTCGTCAACTGATGACCAGATTAACAGCTTCAACACTCGTGCAATTGATCAGTCTCTCTTCGCAATCATAAGTTCCAATTGTAAGTTTTCGTAAGTGTGTGATCACTCGAAAGAGGAAACCGTTCATTAAATAGTTCTTGGTTGTAAATCGTACAGAATTCATTTAAGAAAGTGAAATGAGATAATCTCATTTAGAGAATAAAGATAGGATTTGTTGTTTTGCCTACGCTAATATCGTGTCATATTGGTGGGCCCAGTCAATATTTTGAGTAGTGGATGCCGGCGCAGCCGGTATCCACTACGGATAATACTATCTTTTAAATACAAATACTATCTTTTATTCTCATTCTATTTAGTTTTGGTTGTGTAATCCGAAAATATTTTATTTCAATAATTTAGTTTTAAAATTGCAACCATATTCCCCCGCTGTCAAAAGTGAACCAAGCCGTACTAGCTGCGTGCACGGCGTAATCTTATACACGCGCGCGTCGTGTAAACCGTTCGCGGCGATGCACTATCTAATATCGTTCATATAAGTAGGCAACAACAATGATATTCCGAGTTAGTTTGCTTCGGAACCCGCCCCCCATATGAATAAGAATATCTAATATACGATAATTGCTTTACTTTGTAAGATATATATGTTTTTCATGGTGAACAATATGTCTTCAATTTAGACAAAAGTACTCGTTTTTAGGGGTATTTTCGTCAGGATACACTCTGGATAATGTTATCTAAGACATACGTATTAAATCAAATATATCAACGGCTACCAAATTTATTGAGGACGTCTATTTGTTCATTAAACAGCGAAGTATAGTATAGATAAAGGTTTTAAACAGTCAATCTATAGTAGGATTTTATCGACGTGTCACCTCATGCATGTAATTAGAGTAGGAGCATGAATGGGGAGGGATATCATATTTAGCACTGTAGTAGAAAACTAGAACTCTTTTATTCAAGGAAAATGACCAAAATTTGACAGAAAGAATGCTTTAAAAACTGTCCCGTTGGGTCTCAGAAATGGGTTTTTTTTAAACACGTTAACTTTTAAAACATTAAAGAAACGATTTGTTGAAATTCAAGAATGTTTCCAAACATTTCTGAGAATTTACCATTGTGTTGTACATTTTCAAAACACCGCTGACAATAAAGGTTTCCTTTGTTTTTGCTGGTAAAGTACCATTGTATTATATAGTTTATTTAACACAGATCGGTGTGGCGGAGATATAGTTCTCCGGATTCACAGTCCGGTACAACGGTAAAGAATTGGACATTCAGTTGATTCTTCACGCAACATTAGTTTCACCACTTTTCCGGTGTCGTAACGGACCCGGACTATGGTTTATCTATACCTGACCATATATTTCCTTTTACACCGGTCTCAAACACGCTTTTGTTGCAAGCTTTGTACACAAAGCATCTCTTATCTGATTATTGAGGATTTCTAGATCACCTCGCTTCTATAAATCTGCTACGAGTGCAGACCACAACGCGTGTGACTGATGAAACAGCCAAAAATTTAAACCCTTTAATATCAATTATCATTAAATGATTGGTCCACGTCCCACCGTGCGTTCACTGCCAAAGTGGGGTTATCCGGGCCTTTGTCGGCATTAGAACAAATAGCTTAGCTAGTGTGCAATGAATATAAAATATTGTGATCCCATGTGTTTTGTTATGTTGTTGTAAATGGTTTACAAGGGAAGAGGTATCAACATTTCGTTGTCCGGAATTAAGTATGGGTCATCATTATCAAAAAAATAATACGGTTATAAGTACGAGGGAACTGATTGAACAAGCTTTTGTTATAATGTTGCCTTACATGCTAATGGGCCGGTTTTTTTAGCGGTTTGAACATGAAATTCGAATTTAATTTGCTGGGGATATTTTCAATTACCTCGGCGAAAAGTATAAAGAAAATGTTTTTTGTGATATTCTGCAGCAAGTTTACATGTTTACACAAAGGTACCAGATTAAACCAGATGAATACAGAAAATCAGTTTAAGGTAATATACTGTTCAAAAATATGAGAATGTTATTTTCAAGAACGGGCTGAAGCCTCCACATTTATTGAGTGCACGAACATGTTTCACAAACATTTAAAATGATCTTAACCAACTGAAACTCCAACGTTCTTCTTCAATAAAGGTTTCAACTCTGAGCACAGTAGAAAATAAGAAAGTAGCAAGGGCCAACGTTTATTTTTAGGGGAATCATTAATAATAAAATTTTAAAACATGAAAAAGACAATAAGAAAACATAAACCCAATGGTCCAATCAATATATAAATCAATATAAACTCCCATTAAGAATCCAGCATTTTATTCGTCCAGAAAGGATATAAGCAAAGACAAAACAACCATACAGAAACGAAATTCTGATTTACAATGTTCCTTTCATTCCAATATGTGCCCATGGTCGTGTCTATAACACACTTTCAATACCGTCACGTTTTGTACTACATGCACATGTTCATATTGCACAGGGAAAAATATTTTTATACTAGTAATTTATTTAAATGAAAAAAAAATCTAGGAACTCTTCATAGCCCATTAAACACTTATGATTTCATGTTTAAAAATCCTTTCGCGAGCCCGTGTCGATTGTCAAATCCGAAGAGGTAGCGTGTTTCGATGTTATCTTCTACTTTAGAAGTTGTTACTTTTGGTTCTGAAAATGATACTGTCTGAGCATATGTTTCAATGGAATTGCGCTTTGTAAAATAAACATAAAGAGGAACAATAGCGACGTTAACAAAAACACTACCAACAACAACAAAGCTAGCACGGAATACATATTACGTATTGGTGCAATTTCCCTCTTTTAAAGATGCAATGAGAGATTACAAGGCATCCGTATTTTCTGTCATGTAGTGATTCCATACAGATTAGACAGTCAATACATTTCTTACCTTATATTTGGCCACAGAAATTATTTAAAAGTGAAAGCAAAAGTTGATTTTCTATGCTTATATTTCAATATAAAACATGTGTTGAATTTCCTATTTGCTCCTATTGGATATTAGAAATTTAGTTATGTGAAATCTCTTCCTGCACCTTTAATAGTAGGACTGGTGTCTGCACAAAAAATAATTGGGGCACGTTTTCGAAAAGTTCGGTTTATTCAAATTACTGCGAATAAATTCCTATTCTACTTTAGTTGGTAACTATATTAAAAAACAAACAAACAAACAAAACAAAACAAAAACAAAAGCCGCTCAACTGATATAATGAAGTCGTTTTCATCGGTTTTCAGTAATATTATAAAACATTTTAAGGAAACGTTTACACCTAAACAACATCATTGAAGCATTTTAAAGACGGTTTAGTTGAAATATGTTAACCAAAGTGTTGTTCAAACATTCCCGAAACATTTTAAAGATGTTTCGTGTTTTTAGGAGTCAACTACCGCGTTATATAGGAAAGTGTACACTAAAATAAGAGTCATTAATGAATATGAATTCAAGTGATCTCAATATTCGCTTGTTCTATCTTTACAATAATTATAGCAGACGATTAGTTTCTTACCTGTTGCTACAGGCGACTATATCCACCCGACCACCGTAAAATTTCCCGCGCCTTTCCTGTTCTTCACGCCAGGTTATCCTTACACTTCTCAACTGGAAAACCTACTTATTGGAACGCTCCGCTATATAGTGCAATTTTCACAGTTTGTTAGCTTTCCACTTTGACGTCGGGTGAGTTTGGTCAAATTACCCCACCCACTTGAGCCTGGCGCTCTTTTCTCTATGATCAGCTCATTTAAGGCGGCTTTCGGTTAGAATTTAATCCGACTAATGGTTCTTAACCGGCCTGGTATCTTATCGCGTCATTGGTCGACTGCGTTATGGGGGATCTCGTTGAAGTCATTTATATTTCATGGCTTGTGATGAACTGGTGGCAACAGTTGTATTCCTAAATAGAAAAGAAATTTGTTTGTCGTTGACCTTCTTATTTTAACAATTCTTCCTTGCCTTAAACATTGACGGAATTTGTATATATATTTATGAGCTACCTTCCTAAAACAATTGACTAAACTAATTATACAGGGTGACCCAATAAAAAAATTACCCAAAATGAAAGTGATATTTTCCCACTTTTTTTAAAAATTTGATATCTGTGGATTTTATTTTATCATAAAGAATGGTTAATTGAGCATCTTTCTTGAAAAAAGAAATTGTTCAGTTTGGATTGAGTGGTTCTCAAGATATGGTCCACTGAAAAATAAGACAGCAAAACAGACTTGTCAACGGAGGATCATTTTTCTTAGGCATGGAAATCCCTAATGTCCAAATCGAGAGCACATCGTGTCCTACCCCCCCCCCCCCCCCCCCCCCCCCCTAAGACAGAAAACTGGTATTTAGCACAACTGCAGACTTGTCCATGTGTATTTCATGATGGAATGATAAGTACACATACGTTATTTTGGCAACCGGACTTTTCAAATCTGAAAATCATTGCATGCAGTAGTAGATTGCGGAACAAAAAACTTGTTTGCATGTCTTGTTTGCATGTTACAAGTTCATTTCGGCCAGGTATAGGCAGTCATTTTATGATTTACCCCAAAACAAATTGCAAAAGAAACAATTTTGGTGTTAATATACTGTGAAATTGTCCAAAAATAATATATTAAAAGTTTACCAAAATCAACCTAGTGGAACATGTTGAAATAAAGAGGAAATTAAACGTTTGTTCAGGGGTAAAAAATTTGAATTGTTCGAATTGATTTAAATGATGTACCAATTTATTGGGCTACTCCTAAGGTTTAAAAAAATATATAGTTTGCCCTATCTATGAGTTGTAGTTTCAGTACAATAGGCACATTAGAGTTCAAGGTCATCTCTGATTTTGATTGGACTAGTTGTAAATTGTTCAATTGGTTCCACTAGATAAGTAAATGAACGTTCTATATAAGAATTGCAGTGCTATGACTCGTGACCTCCCATAGACCCTGTTTAGCACCCAGTCACATTTTGGGTTCCAATTATGTGATGAATATCATAGATGGTGCAATCAGTATATTTTTGGCTCCTGTACCATTAGACGAACAATTTGACACCATTTTGATATATCTGAAAATATACCCTCATTGTGACCTTGAACCTATTTTGACTCATAACTATTGAACTACAACCGGTAAGTAGGGCAAACTATACCTTTTTTAATCCTGTAAAGGTGACGGACACGTTGGCATCCTTTTCGACGCGTTTTGATCCTTTTCATATTTGACCCCTGTATAAACCTTACCCCCTTAAAATATATGTTCCACTCCTTTGATTTTGGTAAACTTTTGATATGTTGTTTTTAAAGGTTTTCTCAAAACAATTCTGGAGAAGATGATTTTTTTGCAATTAGTTTTGGGTTAAGGCATCATTTACTCTATTCTGACTGGCCTAGTAGCCAAATGGGGTTTGCAGATGATAAGGTATTTTTCCAATAGGCACAGATTGCATCTGTTGGAAGCCAACCTTACATCAGTTTCCAGTAAGCCGATTCTGTACAGTACCTTTGTACCATGGACACAATATGTTTTTAATGGCTACAAAGGCCTAGTCCCCGCATGACAGGGGATTGAATCCCATATTAGTATCAACCCCATCGACATATGCAAGAAGTCTCACTTAATTTGAATTCTACTGTAAGACCCGAAACTTTCAGCCCACATACTCTACCCATTCTGGTTTTGCGATTTCGAAAATACACTTAGGTTGCTGACCGTTCTATATTGATCTAGAGTAAGCGAGTGGAATAACCTATGACCGCTTTGCAAATTTGAAACGACAAGAAACATGAATAGGGTTGTCGGCCCTTTCAATTTGAACATATCACCAAGAGATGGTATTAATCGTTGGACCCCGTTACCCGAACAAACTTCTTCGTAAAAATTACAAATGAAGTGCGCCGATCATTAAACTCATCTGCATGGCCGACGTCATATTGGGATTCAGCTTGGGAGATTTCGAATCAGAAATTTGTAATGTGTGTTCATGACGTTCGAGAGGATTCAGGTGGGTTCCAACAAATTATACGTGCAATGATAATGGGGAAATCCGGGATGGTCTCGGTATTGGAAGCTGAAAACAGAATTTAACATAAGCTTTTTGTTGCTTTTGTGTTAGTAAGTTGCACCATTGAGTCAATCCCAGAAATTGGGGGTTGGGTGTGAAATTGAAAGCGTACTCCTACCTAATCGCGATATTATGGCTCTATAATGTGACTAGTGAAGATGTACTCTTTGTGTCGGTGTCACTTTGTTCAATTTCTGAAAACACACTGTCTATCTGTGCCGGGTGACATGAACGTTTACTATTGCTGACATTGCAATATGCATGGTATTTTCCGGCAGTGGAACCAAGTTTTTTTGAATTGGCATGCAATGGGATTTTGATTTGCGTATAATATATGCGCGTACCGTGTTGTTTTGACCCAGATTTCTATTTATAACACTAGATAGTGAACGCCAGCTCAAAAGCCGTAACCATCTTTTCCCGCAGTGCGTACTTATTTCCATAGCGTGGTGTATCAATTTATTCATATATTCCCTGATTTACATAGCGTGGTGTACCAATTTATTCATCTATTCACGCATTTGCATAGAACGATGTACCGTTTCCAGCCCAACAGGTTACGGCGCATGCGCGTACGCGTGCGCGTTTCGAATGGATACCGTAATGAATATTTATAATTTTCAAAACACGGTTACGGTGGCCGCCTATTCTTCAACGCGGGCGTACGGCATCTCTGTTATTAATATCTATGGTTTTGACTAAGAAGGGTCAGTTGCGGCCGAGCGCGGTCAAGCATGGTTTGCATGACACGTACAATGTACACACATATTTACTGCATTCGTTTGTGCGTATACTGCAACGCGGTTCATTTAAAATTAGGTCAGTCAGCTGTGGCTTGATCGAGTGCTATAGATAGCCGAGAGTCTTATTTGCATATATAGGAATGTACTACACAATGGCGAATTGCCGTCGGTGACTGGCGTCGGTGACTAGAATGCGCCAATCATGTTGAAATGTATGCCATATTGTCCGTCTAGTCATAACGATTCCAAAAATGTATAGTTTGTACCATCTATGACCATTGGTTTGGGAGTTATAGGGTAAAAATGGCTAAAATGGTAAAAAAATGTAAATTTCTATTTATACAGGGGTCAAAATCGGAAGTTGCTCCAATTTGGTAAAAAATGAAAGTTGTTCATCTAGCTTATTGTTTCAAAATAAGGAATAGTTTGTACCATCTGCAATGCACAGTTACCATGTTATATGACAAAATAGGTCACAGGGCAACATAATCCAATTGGTGTTGACCTTCTTTGACCCTTATCTCCTTAAGTAAACATTTAACATAATCAAAACTATACTTTTTAGGCAATAATTTGCAAGTATTTAAATTATAATCAGATTAACTTTTAATGTTGACCCCTGTACAAATTGAGATTGACTTTTTTACCATTTTTGTCATTTTACTCTATAACTCCAAAACCAATGGTCGTAGGTAGTACAAACTATACATTTTTAGAATCCTTATGAGTAGATGGACAATGTGGCATACACTTCAACATGATTGGGGCATTTTAAAAATTTGACCCCTGTGTAAACTTAAATTGGCCCCTATTGAAAAAGTGATACCATAATTTGAGAGTACTACCTACCTAGCATTGACGTAGAGGGTCCATACTAACTACCAAAGGTGTTAAACCTTTTCTGTAGTGGGAGGTAAACGAACTCCTTAAATAAGGCCCCTATATTCTGCTCCTGCTCTAAGACCTCCAATGATACCTTGGAATGACATTATTTTGCTATATGGCCAGCTGGATGGGATTTAAAATGTTATGTGGGACAGTGGAACTTCAATTGGTTTTACTGTTCATGGGGCGGTGGTAAAGTCTTTACATCCGAGTACTCGTTATTTGTATTGAGGTTAATCTGTGAAGCAGTTAGTTA
>JAMKCH010053365.1:0-23129 GCA_023653785.1 Ophioderma brevispina
TGTAGGAACTACGCATGATTAGTATACACGTAAGGTTACGCAGGATTTGGGGAACAGTGAGTACGTGGTGTAGTTTCAAAACTAAACTGTTTACTTTTGACCCTGTAAAAAAGGTCAAAAAACCAATTTTCTTGAAATATTCTTTATTATAGTAGGATTTTTATTCCTGTCAGTTATTAAAATTTTTTGGGGCGTGTCGACGATTCATTCGTTCTGAGAGGTTGATACGTACCCAATTCAATACAATAGAAATTCGATGCGGCGATACCAGATTAAGGCCACAATTACAAAAATGTCCCTTTTCTCACGAACAATACAAGGCAATGCACTGAATAATTTTTTTCAAAACTTGACAAACAAAAATGTTGAAGTAATATTGCACACAAAAGTTCTTTTACGTCAATAAGGAAATTAGAAAATCTGATTCTTTACATTTATTAATTCTTGTTCCAGATATAAGATGACATTTTGTTCCAATCATTTGTATAAATACCAGAGAGATCTGTCAAGACTACGAGTTTTGTCACTCATAACGAAATCCAATATTATGTGGCAATCCTCCTCAACGTTAAGAGGTTCACCGGCCTCGATGTTCATGACACTTTAATCCGTTCTTTGATTGACTCCCAAACCTGGGAATCGATAGCGGGTCTCGGACTGTACAACAATCTTCAATTGATCTGGTATGAAGCCATTACATATTGATACAAAACGGGTCATGTAAAATGGGATAAAGCATCTATTCGGTTGAACAAAAGTTGATGTTTACGCTTTAGTTTTGATCTCAAACAAAAAATTCGCCTAAAAATAAATCTTACCATCGCAATATGGATTACTGACAGGAATATAAAATCAGACTGTAGCTTTCCCCAACTAAATGTCATTACATAATCAGACTATTTAATTTTGGAACTTTTTAATTTTGAATTATTAGCGGTAATCTAACAATATGTGTGCTGTATTATCTACATTACTCAATAGCGTTATTAACTTTTCCAATGCTAGTCCCACCTGGTTTTTAACCACTTCTTTATTTCACGTTAAGTTAAAATCAGTTTTTTGTTTGTAATCAATCACTATTCTAACGTTGTTAATCTCTCTTGTTACTTCAAAATCCCCCTTTTTGAGATTTTTTTACACTTGAGCGACCACTTCATTCATCCAGTACATTGATTTCTTGCAATAACGAACGCCTTATTTTTTCTGTGGTTGTATTTTGTTAATTTTATTCTGTTAACACTACATAAAACACCATTTGGTAACATTTAGATTTTGTTTCATATACCCGTTACATTTATTTGTGAATACATGTATATCTGTTAGAATTTTTACATTTCAGCGGTTATTGCCAATTTTGTATTGACCGATAAGTTTCCTTGTTTTTTTTGTTCTTCGTGCTTCTCGTACTACTTGTGTACTCGAACCCTCTTTTTTTTTCCCCCAGTTTCTTTAGTTCTTCTTTGTCTAGTATCGTCAACCGCTCTTGCTTCCATCAGTCTAGTATATCTTATCTTAATATACCTCGTCGATTATTCCTCTCCTCTAATTGGTTAAAAGTAGAGTCATTAAAAAATAGCTGGGCCCCTCTTTTATACAAGATGACGTCAATGACGAAACTGTCCCGGGGCATGGTAAATCGTACTGTGCTCGGAAAAATAATAAGACAGTCTCAACAGTAACACCGTGTTTTCAGAGATCGTTCTGTGTGTTCGTCCTCTGTACGATAGCGTTGTAATACATTATGGCATTGTCAGTTCGGGAACTCTTTTACCAATCAGATGAGAAGAATCTATATATTCGGTATATAAAACAAATATTGACTGCTAAATATTCGGGGCACAGTTAAAATTATAGACTTTAACCGTGGGCCCCTCATACATGTCAATATTTGTATAATACTGGTTTTATCTCTCCCTCTCTCACTTCCCCTCTCGCTCTTCTGCTTTTCTTCCTCCATTCTCGCCCTTCTCTTTCTCTCGTTCCCCTCTCTCTTTCCGCCCTCTCCACTCTGTCACTTTCATTCTTTCTTTCCCATTCTCTTTCTGCGCCTTACCCTCTTACCCACCTCCCTTCATCTTTCGCACCTTTATTTCTCTCTTCTTCCTTTACAAAGAGAAAATCTCCACCTTATTTTAATGGTTACACTTAATCCAAGGTCCGTCACTGGTAGGGGCTTGGGGTTGTATGTTCATCAAAACCATACTTCATATCAAGTCATGGACATCCACGCTTTCGACCAGAATCAGACACATCATTTGAACTAAATCTTCATATCAATAACGCCCCAACTCAATGTCGTGTCATCGCCATGTTCATGAACGCCATATTCAACATACTTTACTTCAACACCCAACTACGAAACAAATGCTTATACTTATTCAATTAGACTAAAAAGAATGTTATATTGTTGGCGCCTTACCATAACTTTTACCAATTATTTACCAGGTCAACATATTGACGGCTAATACGACATTTGTTAACTCGTATACTCTCAAAATTAGTAGCCCAACCAGAATAACACAATACAGTACAACTATAACATCATTACAAACTAAAGATCCCAACTCAGCCAGGTTGTATAGAATTCCAATTTTTACATCAAAACCGTGATAAAGAACGCGAGCCCAAAGTAAATACTTCAAACAAGTTATAGGAAAAATCGTATACGGCAAACTTCAACCGAAAATTCAGCATGAATCATGGGAGAGTACGCTGTACACAAACACAATCCAAATAATGTATATAATAAATTTTATCACTACCATACAACGAAACACTATGAGAGACGCGTTCCACTGATAAGGAAGATTCTCCGAAGAACCCAAAAAAGCCCTGTTGGAAAAATGAAATTAAGCACAAAAAACACAACTTTAAAAGGCATATCTTCTGAAAATCTAGGCAGCAGAACTAAAATATAAACAATACACATAAAACACACATTCGCAAAGCAAAGAAGTTACATGCTGACCAATATGACAAAACCTCAAGGCATATTGAAATATATAAACAGAAACAGTCTCAAAACGTTGTTGCCAATTATATTAAGCCCCTTCAGAAAATCACAATCATTTCGCTTTCATATAGGTGGGCTGCTTAAGGCGTGTCTTACAAGCACACATGCCTATCAGCACCCTTAGATGTAATTTACCAATAAACACATCCCCAGTTTTGCTTGGGTCGATAGCAACGAAGATTAAGTATGTTGCCCGGGACACAAACACGTTGGGCTCGAACTCACGATTTTAATGGTCTAATTGATCACAAGTCCTGCGCTTTGCCACTGGACATAACCCCGTGCTCTACATGGACAAACTATTTATACGCAATCTACATGGAACTTTTACATGCAATCTACATGAACTTTTAACACAATCAGTGTATGAAATTTTAACTACTTAGTTCTCCAGTAGACAAGAATGAATATTTTATTAATCTTTCCCTGGTGATCGCACAGCGCACACAAGTGTAGAAAAACCCATGTACGCCGATCGAATCCGGCAGGAACACACAACCAAGTTATTGGAATACATTGTCTGATATCGACGACAAATTAACGTGGAATTACTAAGGCCTTATTCGATCGGAACCATATATAGAGTGAAAGCACTACCTTCAAAAGTTTTTAAAATTTCCATTTACTCATATCCACATCTGCTAAACTTGTTTCCAGGTTGGCGCTCTTTGTTTGGCATGTAACATAGGAACAGGTCTTTTCCTTGTTAGACTGGTGTACTGGGAGCAGCTCGGATAGCCGTGGCAGCTTAGAAATCATGGACGTCAATAACGTCAAGCAAAAAAGTTACACTCATTGGGAGTGCGTCGTATTTTTGGAATTGTACCGTCTTATTTTACCGTCTCCTTTATGCAGAGGGAATTTTAAAGATTTAAAACATTTTAAAAATTACACCCTCGAAGAAAAATGCTAAGCGTAACCAAACATGTCGTAATGGTCCATGGCGATTGTACAGTTCATTCCAATTGACAATGTCAAATTTATTGGGTTCAATATAATTAAATTCCAACAAAGTAAGAAGAGGACATTGTTATCATTTCAGCAAGAAGTTTAAACCAAAATTTTTATTAAACACAATTTTTCTTAAACCGAAAATTAATATATTTTATGATTGGATATTCAAAGTTGAGTCATGCTGTAACATACAGGTAAGTAAACTTTACACATTTACTGGCCCTGTAATTTTTTTATACCCATGCATGCATGCCCAAATCAGTGAAATAAAATTGTAAGCACTAAACAAAGAGTAAATTAAGCCCATATGTCTAATTAGAAATAGCCCGCGTGCTTCATAAGCATACGGACACTCTGCGACCAATATCCTTCTGAGTTCGTTTTTGGTTTTGGCGCATCTTACGTCGCAAAATTTTCCACTTGCATAATTCTTACAACTTTTTGCAATTGAAACTTTTCCACTGCATAATTTTCAACAATTTGGAACATAACAGAGTATCAAAATGTAGGCAAGCAAAACTCTCCATAAACGGTGTATCGCAAGATGTTTGGAATCAAAATTCAAAAATCCTCCAATGGGTGTTAAATTGTTGTTTTGCAGTGTTAAGTTCCCAAATATTATCATTAGCATACTATTATAAACAATGTACCACTGATTGTTATATATATGAATGGATTAAGTCGAAGGATATCTAAGATACAAATACATCCAGGTGGTAATCGCGCTAGTCATTGGCTATATAAAATCATAAAGTACTGAACCTAAGAATATATCTTTTTCAATTGCTAAAATTATTGATGCAAAATGCCTGTGAACTGCAATTTATTTTGTATTCTCTTTGTCGAATATTGAAATCTGACCATGTTTGACCGGGGTTTGAAGTGTATTTCGTGATTCGGCACCTCATGTTTGTTACTGGTTGACTGATAGGTACAGAGAAAAGGTTATTTCAAAAATGCAGTTGTCTGATGGTGCATTTGGTGTTATGACCAAAAGTTTGTCTCATGATGCCAGAATAGCCACTGGGTTGTAATTTCGTCCGTTACGGAAAGAAAATACAAAATTAGGAATTTTTCAAGAGTGAATTGCCGTAAGATTTGGACACATTACTATACTTAGGCCAACGGTTCGATGATATAAAAAACGCACCTTTTCTTTTTTTTTTGGGGGGGGGGGGGGTAAGTCGGGGGGGGGTTTGAGGCTGTGGGGGGATCATGAATGCCTTTAATTCGTTAATATTCTAATGCGCCAATAAGTTATCACCTTTAATATTATTTCTTGTAGGCAGTGTTTGTTTGTGTTCGGATGGGGTTTCTTCCAGTTTATGTATCTGCCGGGGCAAGTATTTTGCTGAGTACTGTATTTCGAGTGCAATGGTTATTTTATAATGAATGCGATTCCTTTTTTTAGATTTATCAGGTTAATTTGAATATTTTGAATTTGTTTGTCTAATTAAGAACATACTTGGAATATTAAACTTAGAACTATTATTTGTTTAACACGAAAAAAATACTTGGAACATTAATTCCATTTAATTTGCGAATTTTGTCTAAATTTAATTGTGCTTTACAAAATGATTGTATATACCTCTGTCCGTTTAAAATATTTACAAAGGTCTCCCACCATGCCGGAATACCTTAAGAAACGCTACGGTGGACAGCGGTTAAGGATATTCATGTCGGTTCTGGCTTTTTTGTATATTTTACAAAGATCTCGGTAGAAATGTTCTCCTCCCCTCGAAATACTCATATGGCAAATTTGGACTATAATTTTGCATGTATATCTAGACTGAGCTGTCTTTCGTACTGTCAATGGTATTTTATGTGTTTCATGTATTTGACTATGTTTGCATTTATGATGTAATATGTCATGAGGGGTTTTAGCTAAGCAAAATTCGGAGAACTGTAAGTTTTTCGGGAATGCCAGCAGTCAATGGAGGCATTAAGGGTAATAGACAAGTAAGTGTAATGCGTGAATTCCGAAACCCCCCCATGCGAGTCGAGCGTAGTCGAGCGGGTTCGGATTACGAACTACACTAGAGGCATCTTCGATTACCCTTTAGTGGGGGACTGTAGTGGACAGATCTTATGTGAGTGTGCAAATCGGAAAAATTGTGAATTTTGGTACACACGTACTTTATACATTGATAATCAAAAAATTGAGGAAGCACTTGCCACACCCCTTTCATGACCCCAGCTGGAGTTCAATGTTACACAGGGGTAAAACATTTTAAAGTGTTCCGATTGTGTTGAAAAGAACCATGCTGTTTGTTCGGTTACAAGGATTCCAAAAAAGGTATAGTTATATACCTGGGGACTTATGGTCTAGAATTATGTTTTAGGGCTAAAAACTGTAAATATGGGAAAAAAGTCAATTTGGTTGTACAGGGTTAAAACGCCCCCCATATTTAAAGTTGCTCAATTTTTGTAAATGGGGTGTCAAATTGTTGGTTTAGTCCATAGGATGAACGTATAGTGATCGGTTTGACTATTACGTGTCTGGTTATTAATCAAAATGGCGAACTAAAGTCAACAGCTTTGGCAGATATTAGAAGAGCGTCTATTGACCTGTGACCTATGTTGTTGGATAATGTGAAAACTAAGCACTGAACGGATAAGGCAAAATTAATTCATTATTTCTAATTCCTTTAAGCTATGGAAAACATGTGCAGCCAATATTAACTAATCAAAGCAACTGTTAACTTTGACCCATGTCACACCAAAATGACTTTTTCAGCAAGTTTTACAGTTTTTACCATAACTCCGGAACTCAGTAAGCCATAGATAGTGCAAAAACTAACCATTTTGGGAATCATGTGACCAAACAAACACCATGGTTTGCTCGTTTTAACACATCGTCAGAACATTTAAATTTTGACCCCTGTATAACTTGAAACCCAAGCTTGGGGCATTAAGGGGGCTGGGGCAATTGCCGACTTCCATCACTTTATGGATATACATGCCTAAAACGTACATTGTTGTGCACAAAAAAATTCACAATTTACCGGAAGCGCACACTCTTACCCTACAGTCACCCATGCTAATGGCATTATAATGGCACACTTTGAGCAACAGTTAATTACGCACATTTCGATTTGAAAGCCTGGAGACATGCTTTACCACGTGCTCACAACGCAATTGAATTGTTACACCACATGTATGCTATAGTCTGTAGATTTGTAAGCTACTCGCATGTAGAAGATGAAATCGTACCACAATTGTATACCTTAGACTCGTACATAAATGATCGCTTAGTCCATAAAATCAAGAAGCGTTTACAGGAGAAAACATATGTATGATCTGAATATTTGGAACATAATTTGGTAGGGATGGAAAGATGTAGTCATAAGTAGATTTACAATATAAATCAACAATAAGTTGAAAATTGCTAGCCAATTTGTTGGCGTATTCTTGCCTTAATTGACCTGACCAATAGCTACTCGAAAACGATTCCGACAAATCACATGCGCAGGAAATGGTGACGTCAAAGTGATGACCCTCCATAATTTACGTCGTTGTGACCATCATGTCGTAGTGTTGCTCTTCAATAATAATTAACACAACGAAATGAAACAAAATATGTCATTCTGTAACATTATTTTCTAATTTATTATACTTTTCATAATCACAAATACAGTGTTCAGCAATACAATTAGAGTCAACACGAGGTTTTGGTCATCACTTTGAAGTCACGCGGAGAGCAAAATTGGGCGCTTTTGATCAATGAAGCCGTGGCTAAAAATCCCGCCCGTGTCTTCGATGTTCAAAAAAGCCAAAAAAATAAAATGCCTCTATTTTGTTAATTTTTACATCATCCCAGTCGGCGATTATTTGTTCGGGAAGCGAGATGTATACATATATTTTATGATGTAAGTAACAACTGAGCTGGAACAAAACAATCTTGACATATTTCCTTTAAGAGTTGTTGGGACATGGTAACGAACATCTGTATTGTATACGGCACGTTATTTGTATACCCGTAGATTCGTGCTTTATACCTGATACTTCGGTTAAGTCATTTGCACCGCAAAATCCAGGAGTGCAATGTTTTGGGGTGTTAATAATTATAATCGGGTGTTTTGCATTAGAGTTATCGATGCGCATGGCTACAGGAGCGAATAGCTCTTGTGCCATGGCGCGTATGTTCAGGGTATAGTTTGATAGAGATTCTTTTGCAGGGAAAGTTTCTGGAGGTTTGAGGTATGACACGGTAATTTAAACAGAAGATGATGATGTGCCACTTAAGGCACGAATATTTAAATCTAAAATGACGTTATTGGAAATTTACATATTTGCAGCGGGTTAATCACCTACCCCCGGACGGTTTTGAAACCAATATTTTTTCCTTTAATTTATCTGATATACTTAAGATCTTTTGAACAAAGGCTAAGAGATGATTTTTGAATGTCACTGGGACCGAGATGCCATAGTAAATGCATGTAGCAGTTTAACAAATACCGGTTGGAAAGCCCCAATGCCCCACTCGAGCAGATCGTGTCCTCCCCTCCCTGTGTACTAGAAACACATGTATAGTTCACACTGATCATTACGCCGGACAACAGAGATACAGAATGCTTGCTGCTTTGCCGTATGTAGTTATAAACGGTACCGAGCTGATAGTTTGGTGTCAAGTGTAGGTACCAGGTCAGTGTCAGGCATCAGGATCAGTTTGCCTTCGGGGGCGCCAGATATAAATCCGACTATGGTAAATCAAGGTCTTTACATGACCCTCTGCCAAAGTGCTATTATTTTTCAAAGACACCGTTTATTATGTATAAAACAGTACAAAATTTCACCTTTTCCCTATGATTCAAAAACCGACGTACGATGTGACGATAATCGTGTTGTTTTTCAATGTAGGGATACGTATGTCATTTTACCTGGAATGGGTCCCCGAAGCAACATAATAAACCAATCAATGAAGTGAAGTATCAAATCTTTATTTTTCAAAATTGGCTGTTTTCCCATAATAAATCCTTTTAAGATTCAACATCTGTATATTGTTCTTTATAATTAATAATTCAATTGTCCCCGCATGAATGTGAACAAGATGGGTCCATAAGTCAAAAAATAAAACATAGTCGCCGGCTAAACACCCTTACCGTGGACTGTCTGAGCAGACGGATCCCCGATTTAGTTTTAGCAGTCTTACAGCAATTGCGCGCGGCTGCGGGGGTTATGGTCAAGCAAGCGTTGAAATGTCCATTGCCATATGGATGATTTGCAGCTGGAATAAAATTCCATTTCCCGTGTTCGTTATTGTATGTTCCTGTGTTTCCCTCCAAAACTTACATGGATTCCGCAAAGAATTATTCATCATCAAGAAACTGTCATCTTGAATATTGCAGTTGACACAAGGAGGTCATCCAGTATGTCTTGCTCTAAACGAGAAAGCTGATGAACGACTTCAACCATTACTCACAATGTAGAGATTCAAATGTCAATAACACTCCCTCGAACCCTTTGAATAACCGTGGATTCGTCACAGTAAACTAAAAACATGTCCCCTACTCTGCATTTACCACATCCATGAAACGGCCAAAAGTCGTCAATTGACATTTAGAGAAGATATCAAAATCGATAACCTGTTCGAGTCCCGCATCAGTACACAGGGTTGCCGCATTAGTACGTACCTTTCAATGCTACATTCACCAGTGTCAGAGTTGCTACTTAGTCATACTTATGGGTTCTAGGCACATTGACCTGCTGATTCCAAATCTCGAGAATGCAAGTTGCATCCTTGAGCATTTTGAAGGGGGGGGGGGGGAAGAAAACAGGTGGCAAATTTTAAATATTGCACACGGGTTAAAAGGTTTTTGAATAACCTGTTCTTAGGATTAAAAAAGGTTAGTTCCGATATCTACCAACCCTTTTGCGGTCACGACAGGCCTATAATATACTTTTCAAGTGTCATCATTGGGGTAAACAGTTAAAGATACACTGGCCAATTTGAAAAATAGTGCGCCCTCAAGATTTTCAAAATCGATATTTTTGCATGGTTGTAAGCTTTATCTACAAAAGACCTCACCCCGAAATGATTAAGACCAAATCAGCTCCTTTGGGTGTAAACAGAAACGATTTTTTATAATTGAAACGTCGCTGGCGGCTCCGTTAAATTCAGCAGACGACGAAGGAAAATGGACCTTGAACACAAGAACACGCACGCCCGTATGTCTGTATGTTTCTCATGCTATGCTCACTGTTTGATCGGTCTAGAACCTTTGTGGTTTTAATATCAGTGAGTACGAGTCCAAAAAAGATTCATGTAATATACACATTTGTTGATAAAGTTATGGAAAACTTAACAGCTGGCCTAACAAAAACTGGATGTCGTTTTTATCCTCATATCAAATGTCCCTATCTGTTTGGGGTATTGTTATTTTTATGAGTAAAATTAAATCTATTGTTCTTCCAAAGACCTAGACTATCTTTGAGAGCAAATTGAAGAAATTCATTTTTGTGAAAAGGTGCCAGTGCCGCTTTAATTGAATAGATTGATGTTCAAATTGGTCTTCAAAGTGTTCTATGGGAATGTCACAACAGGCACAATATACAATGTTCAAACAAATTACATAACATTTATTTTACATTACTAGCTACAAGCATGAAGAATTAATTTGAGCCCCTTTTGAAAGAAATCTGTGCATTACAATTTAGGGATTTAAGGGCTATAGTAACTAAAGTGTTTTTTTACTAAAAATAAACAAATCACAAACAAAAAAACATAGAAAAATTAAAAAAAAACACTTAAATGTACATTTGTAAACGTGTTGTGTGTATATATGGTGGTTTGTGTATGTGTGTAGGGATTGATTCAAACTATGAACATTTCAAAACGCAGATGAGTCCAATCACAGTTTTCGGTACCCCACTCCAAAAAATGATTATAAATTAATGCACCATTTCTCTCAAATTATATTAAAAGGTGATATCTACGCTGGAGCTTTTGATTATTCAGCAAGCATTTGACTGGAATATTTAGATATCAATAGTTATATTATTGGCGGGCGGTTACCGGGATATACACCATCACAGGTATGTCATGATATTAACGGGAAATTATCGTGGATTCTAGTGCCCTCATTTGATTTATGGTTCATAGATAGATATTAAAAATATTTGCAAAATTTCATTTGACACATATGGCGAGTTAATGTTTATGAGCACACATCCGTGACACGGTGGCACCCTATGGGATACTTGTGTTTATTTTTCGCCACGTTACGGACAGGATTTAATGCAATTTTTGCGCGTTAAGAATAGGGCACGTCTTGCATAATTTAAAATCCTTAACTTCTTTTAGTTAAGTCGGGGCAAAACGCTATTGGAAGTTATTTAACAGAAAATAACTTTCCAAAAACTATGGAAAAACTAAAAATGATTTTGTCAAGGATGAAAAGGATAATGAAGTATGTTGATGGAATAGAGGCCTTTTTCTAGTAATAAGAGATATTTCAAAATTGACATTTTTCATGGTTTGTAAAGGCCTTTAGCGGCTTCTTACAAGAAATGATTTAAGCCCAAATCAGTGCCCTTATGGGTTTGTGGCTTTAATTTATGAACGAGTACGAGTCCATGATATTCATGTAATATCCACACATTTGTTGAGTAGTTACGACAAACCCCAAATTAGCTAAAAACTACTGGATGCGTCTTATTAAGACTTCCCTATATTTTAAAGTATGAACTTGTTAAATATATCCTGTATTTGTAAAATATATCTGTAGTCTAAAAAATATATGTATTCTCCAGGTCCTAGGACTATCATTTGAGAGCAAATTGAAGAAAATTTTCATATTTTCTTGAAAATGGCCTGTGCCATAAAAGTGGCCCGAAAGGCCGATTTAATTAACCTTGACTTTATGTGTGAAGATAGTGGTTTCCACACTGATTAAAAATGAAGTGGTTTTTGCAAGGTCTAATACGGCACACTTGCCAGACACTGTTTCGCGACTTTGCCTTACTTCATTTAATACTCCGTTGTGGTCTGTTGGTGGTTGGCTGCGTTATAATACCGTACACTACAAACTACTATATTAGTATGGTCTTTGGAGGCATGGTGCTAATGGGAATCAGTAAGGGGGGGGGGGCGGGGGGTGAGGGGGGGGGGGGGGGGAAAAAAAAAAATAACAACAAACGAACCGGTCATCGGTCGGGAGTAGGGGTTCTCGCATCAGGAGGGATGATTGTGGGCGACAATTGATAACCTCAAACAACCACAACAACAACACAACAAAGCCACCGTTCGGTGGTGCAGTTTAGAAAGGGAAGGTCGCATGTTAGGTAGCAGGGTCGTGGTGGGGGGTTTCGCACTAACAAAAACCAACATCTCCCCACTTTAACATAATTATACACATACACACACAAAACAGCAACTGCACCCACACCCAAAAAAAGACAAATAGACCCCCACAACATCAACTAACACAAAAGACATCATCCCTTCTAAAAAATCTCACCATCCCCAAAAAAACAAACGCCTACCATACCATACTATCACAATCAACCGAAACCACATGCACAAATTACATCCAAGCAAACAGCACTCTCTTAAACCACAAAACAATAACTCCAAAGCACACACCAAACCATAGAAATAAAACAAAAATCTTAAAAAAAATCCAAAAAACAAACAACCCCACCATCCCAACCATACGTCAACTAAAAAAGCTCACACAAATAACTCAAAAAAAAAACCATAAAAATAATCCAAATAAAAAAAAAAGAAAAAAACAAATCAAAAAACAAAAATAAAAAAAAAAACATAGCCAACAAAGTGGCGGGGCGGTCGGTCCTGGGGAGGGGGGGGGGGGGTGGGGGGGGGGGGCGTGGGGGGGGGGGGCCCAGTGCGGGCCCAGTCACTCCCAGGAAGTGGCCTTGGGGGGTCGGGATGGCCCGTGGGGTGCGAAGTCGGCCTTGCCCTGGATATACGGCTGGGATCTTGGGGTGTTGCTCGGGCGGTTCTCTCCCCCCAGTTTGTGGTGGTGTAATTTGGGTCTAGTGGGGTATTAATTGCACGCGCATAAATATCTCACCAAGATAGTAGAAGAATACCAACGGGATAAAAGACAATACTAAAAAACAGAAAAAGATCACAAACAATTAACCACATATAAAAGAACACATACCTCCCCGCCTCGAAAAAAATAAAAAAAAAAAAAAGGAAAAATAAAACAAAATAAAAACAAAAAAAAACAACAAGACCAACAAAAACAAACAACACAAACTAAAAAAAAATACAAAAAAAAAAAGGAACACCTGTGCCAAAAAAAAAAAAATGGCGACGATCTTTCCTAATGTATGGATAGCCAAAGATTAGACAAATCAAGTGATACATGCTAAGTAATGGTCATAATTGATCTGCCATTTCGCCATCAAGTCCATGATATACTTTCAGTCGCAGCGAGCGATTAGCGTGCGCCATACCGGATTTGACCCAAGATCAAGTGTTAGCATGCTCACGCGCAGAATCGCCTCGCGGCGACTGGAAGATATCAGGGCTTTTTAACCACAAACCTGCCCATTCATTGTACACCCCACAACATTTTCACCCTAGCAGTACCTATAAATTAAAACAAAATTACGGATTCTCGACATTTGCTATTTCACATTGATTTTTTACAAAAGCATTAATGTATAAAACAAAAACCACGGTTGTTGACGATTGAGGGCGCCATCCTTGGGAATTTGTGTCATGCTTAGCCTGCTTAGTATACACGATCCGGTTGACATCATTTCCAACACCTCACTGGCAGTCATAGTGGGGTGCATTCCCTGCTTGAATTCACCCAGATGTGCAGATTAAGGGTAGCTTTGAAAAATTATACTTAATCAACGTGGGGTACCGACGTACAAAAGATTTGGGTAGGTTTGGGGTTGGATGCCCCCAGTAATAGCAGATCAATTCTGACCATCATTTGGTGGTCGGATTGTCTATGAGTTTGCCGTTGTCGTAGCTAGTAGCTGCCAAAAGACGGTTTCTATATGATTAGCAGAGGCAAAACGTTACGTAATCTTTAGAAATACACCGTCTCGCATGTTTGCCGGACCACAAAGAAAACATAGAGTACCAACAATAGAAAGCAATGGCTGCCTCCGCTTCTTCCACATACTGTGGGTTGCCCCGCTTTGCATATACACCTTAATCGGTAGTGATACCCCCCCAAAATTACTGGATGGTTAGAGTGCCAGGTGTAATAATAGTGTACCCTGATCATTGTGCTCAGATCCTCTTTTTTTCTATAATGCTATGCGCGCTGAGGTTGAAAAGATTATTATTGAGGCGGTGGTTTATTTAAATCAAGAGACTGATGTGTCATTTCATTCGTTGTGTGGCCATGGGTAGGACAAAAGGTAACCACCCAATACACCCCAACATCCAACAACTGATATTGGCGGATTTGTTTATATCGAATGACACTTTATGTGTGTATAAAAGAAACACCCCAAAAATAATATTATTCCGTCTGCAATATTCAAAATGTCAGCGGCCCAGCACGGCGACTGGTTTTGAATGGAGTTTCACCCCCTTGGTAGCTGCTAGATTACTGCCTTATTCTTAAAGCTTTATGCAACGATTAAAATAAAATAAATCTTCACCCATATCTCCTCGAATGATTGATATTGATTTCCAACTGCATTATGTCACTGCTTCGAAACAATCAACCAATCATAATTGCTACGTTTGGTTTACGGTTACGGTTTTCATTAAAGTGTCACAAACATGCAAATGAGTTGAAACCGCTGTCATAGCGCGCCCCGCGCAGTGTGGGGATTAGCCATGGTTATGATATTACTAAAAACATGGCTTGTGAAAGTCCGTACAAGTATGCTAGTGATTTGTAACATTTGTTATATCCCAAACAAATCGCGATTTCCTCATCTTAAAAACAGGAAAAAAATATTATTATTCATGAAATTTATCAGATAAACATAGCTTCCTACCTTAGCTGTAGGATTTTATTTCTTCTTTAACAGGCGTCATTTGAGCACGTAAAATGTACCAATTTGGGAACTTGTACCAGAGGTCATCTTACTAAGGTCCACCACACATCGAATACTGCCCTCAACATCGAGGGATAGCCGGACCGAGACCTCACCCAAACAGGGCGAGTTTTCTCTCCCAGTTATAGGTAACCTTTCCCTGAATCCAAATTAATGAAACGAAAATAAAACACGAAAAGGTCTACAACCCAAAACTAATAACACCCAACAATAAACGTTATGACGACAGCAGGATCAAAAATAAGAATCACAATCACAATTTCATTTTGAATATAGGCCAGTTTAATTCATTCTTTTTCTTTCAAAGGCTCAAAGGTGGGCGGGTATGAAGAACTGAAAATTAACACATGCAAGCTATACCCATAAGCATCTTTTATGATAAGAAACTGGCTGTGGATTTACCGAGAGGAGGACGCTTTTCATATGCATGCGCGATCCAATGATTCAGATCAGCCATTGGCAAGCTACCATTATGGGGGATTATGGTGTGGGGATTTGGTATGGTGTACAGGACCAGGTGAGTGCTTGGAATTGTAATGGCCGTAAGACGCAACGTTTTCTAACATGATGATTAATAGAAAGTGGGTAATAAATAGAATAAATAGGGTGTCGGGAATACATTATTTTCGTTGAATATGACAATCCAATAATTTGAGTTTATTAGGCTAAATAGTTTTGACCCCCACCAAAAACATTCCCCGGCCAAAAAACCGCGCCGCAGAGCTTTTGTAAAATTCATTTATTCGGCATTTGTTTTTGAGATTGCTTTTATGTGTATTTTTTCTGCAAAAGAACAAACTGAAAGCATGCTAAAGCAAGGCATTTGTATAGACGACATAAAATACTACTTCATATACCGCCCATTGTGTATTAAACTCGGATAAGCAAAAAAAAAAAAAAAAAAAAACAGGTTGCTTAACCAGGGTAAGCCATACCCTTTATCAACACCGGTGAAACTGTAACAAATCTTCTAGTTCTCGTGATCACTAAAAGACATTTTTGATCAACACGAGTCAGGCCATTTTGAAATTTTTGGAAAAGTAAAACTGTCTCAGGCTAATTCGAATTCGTTTTTTTTTCCATAAGGAGTCCCTTCACCAATTTGGTGATTATGTATGGCATTTTGTAACGGTTTTCTCAAAGAACTTGCACCCCTACTATCAGTATAATCTTTATTATAGCCGCACATTTTGTGTTTTTCTATTTCAAATAGGTAAATAGTTCAGCAGGGAGCTGCCCAGCAAAAAAATGTAACGCATGCCAAGGGTGGATCATTACTAGCCGGTTATCTCAAATTACTGCCTCTGTACCTCATTGTAATTCCGGGTATGATCAGCAGAACGCTCTTTCCAGGTATGGTGATATCCTAACGACAAAGAACATCCCAAATTCGAAGATGGTTGATGAATTAGGCTCGTAGTTTAATTGCATCCCGTGCGGCAGCACTTTTATTACATTCTTTTATAATAGAGAGAGTCACAGTATAGTCTTTTTCCATCTAAATGGAAACTTTTGGAATCAACAAACGAAAAGACTTTCGATGTTTTTAGCACAAAAGCTAGCACAGGGGATCACGAGATTGCAAACCAAAATAAGGTAACGACTAATACGTCCATTGCCAACAAAATAGCACCTCAATAAACAACCTAACACTACTATAAGGGAACAACAACAGGCACATTTAAATTTCACTTTGATTAAAAAAATGATTGTAACCCATTACAAAGTTAAGTATAGGTAAAATTGTAGAATATTTGTTTAAGCAGCATATATAAGTACTTCTTTTTTGTTCAGGAACAGAAGCTGGCTTGTGTTGAATGCAACCGTTTGTAAAAGATGGGTGTTTGGTACAGAAGTTGGGTGTTATAATATTGCCTACCCAAAACTAGTGTTGGAACTCATGCCCCCAAAGGTTAGGATATCTGTAAATCATGACAGTTACAATATCATTTCTAAGGGTCGTCGTGGGGGATTTAATGAGAGTTCAAATTATGTTATAGTTGTTTTTTTTTATTGTTGATGTTGTATTGTTCCTGTTTTTTTAACATGCATTGGTTTTGCTTTGGTTGTTTTGTTTTTAAGTGTTGTGTATTTTTAAATTAATCTTTACTTCATTCTCGGTACTTTTTTCTGAACATGTAGATGCCAAGTAAGCCCCATACCGCATATCGTTTGTTTGAGAATGTCTCGCAAATGTACCTAAATCTAGAACACGCAGTTGCTATGTTAAAGGATGAATGTTATTTTCAGTGTGCAATTGCATTTTTCAATTGACAATCAGGGGTCCATATACAAGGGAAAAAAGTTAAAAAACTGCAAGATTCTTGTTGATTCCCAAAACAAAGTGTTTCCACCCTGCCGTATGTTGCTATTATGCTACCGGGTATCTTCATTTTATTTTGCCATGTCGCCCATTCTGCCGATTCTGCCCATTCTGCCGATTCTGCCCATTCTGCCGATTCTGCCCATTCTGCCGATTCTGCCCATTCTGCCGATTCTGCCCATTCTGCCGATTCTGCCCATTCTGCTTTTTCTGCCTTTTCCACCAACCGTGCTGGAATCACCTCTCTTGAGAAACGTTGACCTCGGTAGGTCCGAAACACGTTCCACCAACCCGATAGTTTTTTATAATGATAATCAGCTAAAATAAGCGTGTTCGTGCGATTGGAAATAAGTTACCGGGACAGCTGTAAACAGAGCAGCAATGGAGACATCATTTAATGTGTTACCGTAACGAACGGACGGACGAACACACTAACAGAGTTCATGCGATTTCTAGGAGCTTGCTTCGCAGCTCAAAAAACACGATTTGTTAGAAAATTGCAGGGCGCCATCTGAGTCAACCTTTAGCTAGGATAGTTTGCCGTTTGTCGTAGCTGGTATTACTGCTTTATTTCTAAAGCGTTATGTAAGATTAAAATCAGAATCGCACCCCAGCTCTCCCTCGCTTGTGCAAGGACAAAATATGAATTTGAAAGCATTATGTCACTGTTTCGAACCTCAACCCAATCATACATGCTACTTTTTTGGTCTACGATTTCATTAAAGTGTCACAAACATGCAAATGAGTTGAATCGCTGTTATAGCGCATCCGGCGCAGTCGGGGATAGCATGGTTATGATAATTACTAAAGTAGACTAGTGAAAGTCCTACAAGATTGCTCGTGATGGTAACACATACAGGAAGTTATATCCAACAAATCGCGATTTCATTCATCTTAAAAACAGGAAAAACAAAAAGAAAAGAGAAAAAAACTAATACCTTTGAAGTATTGTTTTCCCTTTTCTTTTTTCTGTTTTGTTACAACAGATAACATAGCCTTACTAGCTTAGATGAAATTTATATCTTTAGAGCGTCAGTTTTGAACACGGTAATGTTACAATTGGACCACTCTTATCAGGCCTTCAAGCCCACCAACAGTGAAATACTGCCCTCAACAATGTGGGATAGACGGAGAGCGGAGAGAGGCCTCACCCAAACGCGGGGAGTTGCATTCTTCCATTATTATAGACTCCCTGATAAAATCAAATTAATGATCGAAAAATAAAATCCCTAAAGTGGAAGGTGTACAACAAAATAGTAACGCCAACAATAAGTATGAAGACCGCAAGGATCAAAAATAGAATCACAATCACAATTTCATTTTGAAGTGCTATTTTAATGTATTCATCTCTTTAAAAGGCTTTGCAAAGGTGGGTGGATATGAAGAACTGAAGTTAAATCATGCAAGCTATACCCAATACGCATCTTTATGATAATGAAACTGGCTTGGTGGTTTACCGAAGCGACGCGTTTCATATGATCGCCACCCCATCGATTCAGATCAGCCATGGCCTGCTACCATTATGGGGATCATGGTGATGGGGATTTGGTACTGGTGTACAGACCAGGTGAGTGCTTGGCATGTAATTGGCCGTTAGACGGCAACGTTTTCTTTAACATGATGATTAATAGAAATGGTATTAAATAAACTAGAATAAGATATGTATCGCAAAGGTATAATTTTTTGCGTGGATGTTAACAATCCAATAATTTGAGTTTATTAGGCTTAGTTTTGTCCCAAAACCGTGCGCAGAGCTTTTAAAATTCACATCTTAGCCAAGAAAAAAAGTTTGTCTCAGAAGACCGCGCCGCATGTTTGAAACTGGATTTTAGCGCATTTTTTTTATTTTTAAGGTTTTTGCTCACTTGAAGATTTTTTTTTAATTTAAAAAAATATGAAAATTCGAACAAATGAAAGTGGGTCAAAAATGCAATAAAATCCCGCATTTCGCATTAGCATTTTCTAAAAAAAAAATCCAGCGCCCGCGCTTTTGCATTGCCATTTTCACATTTCTGAGCACAACTGTTTTTTTTCGCGAATCTTTTTCAAACGCAAATCGGTCCTTAATGTGTATTGTTCTGCAAATAACAAACTACAATCATGCTTAAGCAATATTTTAATAGTAGAGATAAACACACTTCATATACCACCCATGTGCATGAAAAACTCTATACCAAAAACTAGGTATGCGGATCTTATAGTCTAAGATTGAGATTCAGTGATCTCAAAATTTTTATTTTTAATACCAACGTAATCTTCTATATCTCATGATCACTCACGACATGTTTAGAGATTGCACCACCATTTTGAAATGTTGGAAAATTAGACTTCTCAGCTGATATGAATAAGTAAGTTAAAGAATATAGTTGATTATGAAATGATGTACGATTTTCTGATGCAGCGTAATAATAATAGGGCTTGCGCTTTGAATCCTTGGAAAAAGGCGCTATATAAATGTTGTATATTATTATTATTATTATGTATACAATGTACGCTAGAACTTACAACACTGCTATAAGATCTCTGATTTATATCGCCGCACATTTTGTGTTTCTCCAATTCAAATAGGTAATAGTTCAGCGTTCGCTTGCGGCAAAAAATGTAACGCATGCCAAGGCGGATCATTACTAGCCGGTTATCTCAAAGTTACTCTACTGCCCTCTGTACCTCATTGTAAATACCGTAATGATCAGCAGAACGCTTCTTCCAGGATGGTGATAAACAATACCTAAAACGACAAAGCCATCCAAAAATTCCGAAGCTGGTTTATGAATTAGGCCGTAGTTCATTTGCCATCCCGTGGGCAGCACTTTTATATACATTCTTTATAATAGATGAGGTCTACATTTCTTGGTTTTTTCCATCTAAATGGAAATCTTTTGGAACTAACAAACGAAAAGACTTTCGATGTTTTAGCAACCAAAAGCTAGCACAGGGATCACGAGCTGCAACAAAATAATGTAACGACTAATACGTCCCATTGCAACAAATAACCACCTTCAAATACAACCTACCTCCTATAAGGTAACCACAACAGGCACATTTAAATTTCACTTTGATTAAAAAAAATTGTTCATAACCATTACAAAGTTTAAGTCATCAGGTAAATTGTAGAATATTTGTTAGCAGCATATATAATCTTCTTTTTTTTTTTCAGACGAAGTGGCTTGTGTGAATGCAACCGTTTGTAAAGAGGTGTGTGGTACAGAAGTTGGGTGTTCTAATATTGCCTACCCAAAACTAGTGTTGGAACTCATGCCCATAGGTAGGATATCTTTAAATCATGACATTTACAATATCATTTCTAAGGGTCGTGGGATTTAATGAGAGGTCACATTATTTTGTTGAATCACACTATTTCGATCTGATCTGGATCTGGATCATTTATACTCCTGCATCACGATTTGATAGATTTGCTCACCGACAGTACTTTTAAATAACTTCAGGTCAACTTGGAAAGATAACACCAAATTAAATCCGTCTAAACATACATTTGTATAATTGAACACACACGGGTCCCTATACACGGTAATTTGGGCAGTTTATGTATTTCACATTTAAAACTCTCACAGACGAAATACAACAATATATCACACCAAAGTACAAACTAATTCACCAAATGACCAAATTTATAACATGGTGAACATATTTTAAAGTTATAAAACACTAAACGTAAATAAAGTGCATCGAAAAGCCCATAATCAATAGCTCCATAGCCTCGCACAAACTGTAAAGTTGTAGGCAGGAAAATATACAGATCGCGTCATATTGGGTATGCTATCAATTACCAATAAATTTGAACTGGTCTATTCATTGAAAAGGTGTACGAGGTTTAATGGTCGCTGTAATGATGGCCGCCCTAATGAGTTCGCTGACGTCCATTTTCAACAGCGGAAGTACTATTTTCACTATGGATATATGGCGCCGCATACGACGACAAGCTACCAATACTGAACTTATGATAGCTGGCAGGTAAACGCATTTGTAACAACCGTTACATCTTAGTTTTTCATTTCCTAACCTATGCCCATCATTCTTCAACATGTCTTCCATTCCTTTCAACACAGACAAATCTTTAATGGGCCAACTTCAGTCACGATTCTGGCAGTAGCTTCTGGTGTCTTAGGTGGTGTCGTGTACACCAAGCCGTGAGGTCCGTAGACACTTGTGGTCACTCTACATCATGGTTTTCAGAGCAAATACCCCAATATTAAAACTGTCCTTCCTTCATCTTTTCTTGACAATTATCCGTTGATGAGCTGGTGCTTATCCTACATTCCACCAGACCCTCCTGACTGATTCATGGAATGCGGTTGAAGTTGCCAGTTGGGTATAAAGACGACTTCCAGCATGACCAGGAACGTATCCGTGGAATGTTGTCGAGCAATGAGGACGGCAGATACTCGTGTTAAATCGGGGATTTTGCTGAAGGACAATGGGCACAGGTTGACATTATTGTCGAGAAATAGAGAGAAGTGTCATTTAATGGTTCAAAGTGTATCTTGAGAAGATTGTTAAGAACAATTCGTGCTCTGTAGCTGCATTGCTTGGTGTCTTGAGAGAGAGGGAGAGAGAGAGAGAGGGGGGGGGAGAGAGATGAGAGGGGAGGGGAGGGGGAAGGGGAGAAGGAGGGAGGGAGGGAGGGAGGGAGGGAGGGGGAGGGGGAGGGGAGAGAGTAAAACATATGTAAGAGTAAATTTAATTATAGTAATAAATATTGCCAGTGTCAGATTCAATTTTGCCGAGATAAACCCGCGGTGGGTGCGCATTTCAGTTTTTTTAAATTTGTAAGTTAGAGGTTGTATGTTGGAGTCGTAATAATTATGTAATGAGCTGAATCATGATGAATCTTTACATATTCCCATTGTATTTTAGATTATTCGTAGTGCTGTTAGTGGGAGTCAGCATTTTGTGGATTCCAATTGTCCAATCTTCTCACAGTGGCCAGTTATTTATCTACATCCAGTCTTTTCAGTCGTACTTTGTACCACCTATTTTCGCGTGTTTTGTTATGGGTGTTGCATGGAGGAGAACCAACGAAAAGGTATGCCATTTTACTGTAATTTGAAATAACTTTTGGGGATGGTTGTTTCCGTTAAGGGGAACCCATCTGACCCACTCCTTTCTGACACACATGAATTCGAAACCCTTAACGGAATAAACCACACGGTTATTCGCGTTAAGGTTTCCGAATTCATAAATGTGGCATAAAGAAGTTGGCCAGATGGGTCACCTTACTGAAACACCCATTTGATTAACAACGAAGATAAATTTTAATCTCAATGTCTATGAAAAACGTCGGGGTGGCATGTTAACAATAAAATCTTTCTATTTAGGGACCGTTACTCAAAATTTAACTCAGCTAAAATACTAAGTGGATTCATACTTCTTCGGCAGACGCCTAGCCTTTCAAACATGCTTTTCTTGCAAGCCTTTGGTTTATACATCTGGCGCGTAAAGTATGTTAAAAAAGCTAGCGTCACCGACGTCTGCCGATGACCTATGAACTCACCATAAGTAGTATTTCCGGTGTCAACAGTGTTGGACCGTACGACCTTTGCGTTTGCTGGAGCTGATGTCCTAAATTGTCTGGGACTATGTAGAAACATTTTTCACATAGTACTTCAGAAAATCGGAACAACACAAAAAGAAATTCCACTGCACACCTGGAGCTGACAATGGGTGACTCGTCACGGTAGCCTAATATGAATATTTCCACTAGTTAGTTTAATTTGAGCAACTGTTTCATTCATTTATACGATAAAGCCATTTAAAGACGTGAACCAATACACCAAATGAACCAATATCCACATAATATCACAAAATGTATTTATT
>JAMKCH010053367.1:0-14215 GCA_023653785.1 Ophioderma brevispina
GAGGAAACTGACAAACTCGCGAATCTAACGTCTGAACGAAGCACTTTTTTTTGTGAGATCATAGAACCTTTTGTGATCAGTTAACTCTAGTAATCATAAATAATAACATAAACACGTTTGATGTCAATAAGGCGCAAGAAGGTATTATTTGACTGACTAACTTTCTTGTCGCGCATTCAATATATTCAACAAACTGTGTTTGATCCCCTGAAAAAAATAAAGAAAACTTCACTAAATACAGATACAAACATGAAACATGATAATAAAAAAAAAAAAAACCTCACATTTTCCCTCTTATGCGCTCTAATCAAAATTTAGTAAATCTCACGAGGTGTTCCAACCTGAAGCTTACATAACAAATATTGTATTTTCTATATGAAGACTTCAATTTGAGCTTAGCTATTTTCACACACCAACACACCACAAACAACAACCGTTATAGTGTAGGACAACCATTTTTACATCTATTAAAAAACGAACGGAATTGTTTAAAAATGAGGGCGCCGGCCCCCCGCCTTTAAGGGGCCGTGATCACCGTGACAACCTGAAATCTCAATCTGCTAACATTTGTTTGCGCCAAAGGTTTCAGACTTGGGAAACTACGCGTAAACAAATATGTACCTAACGAAACGCTATTACAACCCTCTCCATGTCAATCATTTAACCCTCTAATCGGTAAATTTGGCTGAATGATCCAAACATTCCCTACTAAAATAAAATACAGAGTTCTTATAACGCGCAAAATCACACAGAATATCTCAGTGCGCACAGAAGACACATAAAACAGAAAGACCCACAAAAACAACTAGGCCCGTAGTAATGCCTGATGAAATAAATGATTCTTTACTGGCTCTGACTGAGTAAGGGAGGGATAAGTTACGAAGTGTGGTTGGAAAGGGAAGTTGCAGCTGATGGGGCAGCAAAGCGAAAGGATCGCTCCCCAACAGATTTTAGAGCAACACAAGGAGTTTTAGGAGTTTTTTTGGCGATGAGGAACGAGTGATCGTGACGGTTGGTCAAGTGCAGCACAGGAACAGAAAGAAAGATAAGATTGCAAGGTCCCCTTCAAATCGCGAAAAACTTAAAACACACAGTTTTAAATTTAATGCGATAATTGATGGGGAGCCAGTGAAGCTCCTGGAGAATGGGTGTTTTATGGTCGTTTAATTTGCCGCTTTCTAGCTATAAGACGCGCAGCGGAGTTCTGAATTCTTTGTATCCGAACAAGTTGATCTGAAGTGATACCAGCCAAGGTTGAATTGCAAAAGTCAAGACGAATGTAAATATAAATTGACAATTGCAGAAATTGCGCTGGTCGGACAAGTATTGACGAATAGCGTCAATGCGTCTCAAACGCTAAGAATAAAAACGGCAGACCTCGCTAATGTGGTCGGCCATGGAATAATGTTTTATCCTAACCTGACACCAGATATTTACTGAGTTCTGAAAAGAGATGGTCGATTCAAACAATCTGATGGTATCACTGTCACTTTTCCAACCTAGAAGCAGTACCGAACAGTTACAACCCTCTGTTTTTTTTCACAGTGTTAAGCATAGTTTGTTGCTATCCCCAATCCAATCAAGGATGATGGCGCTAATACAGTCCTGAACAGATTCTTTAGGTACAATCCAATTTCTTTCTCAGGTAGGCCAACATAGAGAGAGTTCGGTATCGTCGGCATATTATGAAATTGACATTATACTTGATCGAACCATCATAGATAGACTGCGATACAAAAAAGGGAAAAGAAAAAAAGAACTGGCCCAGTACAGAACCCTGTGGGACACCATACAAAAGTAGATAAACGGGTGTCAGAACACAACACCGTTTTACTATAACATATTGGAAACCGCTGCTCCGAAACATAAGAGGAAAAACCAATTAAGAACTGTTCCCTCTGATACAGAAGACATCTCAAGTCCCCGCTTGAGTAGAATATAATGGTCGAGTGTATCAAACGCGGCGCTGAGGTCAAGGAGTGCCACCATTTTTGGAGATAAACCATTTCTTGTCGGTTTAGTAAGAAGGCCATCCATGACACTCAGGCACCGGCGGTCTCTACACGATGACCCTTTCTGTAGGAGGGGCGGATGGAACTGAAAATTGAGAAATTTGCAGAGCTTCCGAGCTTGAAATTTTGGGGCTAAAATAAAATCAGCTTCTTCTGAGTCAAAAATTTTCTGAAAAGGTATCTGAATTATGGCTCACTGGGTGTCTTAGGAACTGCTGGATAGACGCGAAATGGTGGGCTTAAGGGGGGAACTGGTGCCAGTTGTTTTGCGAGATCAAATTGTAGTTTTCTAAATTATTCTGAATTCTCCACACTTTCAGGGGTATTTTACTTTTTTATTTGGTGAAATCGGACATTTCGTTCAAATGTTATGGTTTATCGAATGGAAAGCATCGCACAGAGAAAGAAGATTCAAGCATCTATGTTTGACTTTTGTTTTCATTGTTTTTCAAGCGTAATATTGACGCGAATTTACAAAAATAAATTATTTTGGGGGTAAACGTTACCATTTACAGTATTTTTTTAATTTTTTCCCCCCCCTCAGTCTTCTTCTTCGCCTTGCCTGGCTTCGCCTTACCCCCCCCCCCCCCCCCTTGCCCTCCTTCCTTTCCTACTTGATTCCCTCCCCCAGTTACACGCTTCTGAGACCGTTCTTGAGCCTATCTCGTTTTTTTGCCATTTTTCGAAGGTTGCAAACTTCCCCCCCCCACTTATCTCAAAAACCCTTTGACTAACTTGACTTCAAATTTGGCACACAACTAGTTAGCCTCCATACTATAATCCTATGAGAGGAGTTTGTATAAAACCCTTTAGTTTTTGAGTTATTTGATTTTTTGTATTCCACCACAGCAAAAATGGCGAGAGAAGTTTGACTGGACTATAATTTTGGTAAACGCCTCTCTTAGGATCACAGATCCTGGCCATAGTAATTGTTTAAGAAACAAACTATGTTCAAATAACTTTATATTTTTAGATAAATGGGGGGGGGGGGAATTGTCATTTTGAATTTCTTATTTTCTTGGTGCCGTGACCTTTGGCCCCTGCTAATTAGCATACCGGAGGTCGACATGATCCGAGACAAATATATTTAAAAAATGCTCATCATACCGAACATTTTGGTATATCACTTGCTTGTATTCAAAGAAACTATGTGCTGTGATTGCAATAATCATAATATTGTATGAAAACGACGCCATGCCCCCCCCCCCCCCGTAAGGGCCGCACATACCCGTACCTCTTTCCAATGCCAGCCCCATATTACGATGAATCGCAATACATGTACATTTAGCGCTACACTGCAATAGCTTGCAATGGCTTTTCGTACCGTACAACATGCGTGGCCATTTGGAAGCGTGCAACCGTATTCATTTCATAGTTCGAAATTGCGAATGATTCTGGAAAGTCACTATTAATCGTGCAATCATTCAATATATTAGTTTTAACATACCTCAATACACAAAGGTTAGGAAATTGAGATCTTTTTTCGGTGGTGATTACTGCACGTTTGCTTGAAGCTTGATCGAATGTGTACGATCTGGGAACACAAATTAACACACCATGAACACACCACCAAATTGGTCGCACGTACCACCATGCCACAGAAAAATGGACAGCCATCTCATTACACTTTATCCTTGAATTATAACATGAAAATGAATTTAGAATTCATACTGAAGTCATTGGCTTTACGCAGGAGATCCGTAGCCTACCGATTGTAGAATCATGACCATGTCAAAGCTTGTCAAGCTATGTCAACTTCGGAAAATCCTTATCTTTGGCCGAACTTCAGAGATTTTTACTACGTCACGGGATATCCCCCTCTGGGATATCCCTAACTGTGATGAATTAATTATGCAACACGCAAGCGCAGTTGGACAGGGAGCTTAGATTTACCGTCTGTTATGCACGGCTATACTTAGCATGGACAAAGTTGTATGTGCTTTCGCATTCTGAGAAACCACCTCTCATTTTTCTTAAATTATATCTTGCGGTGTATAATCATCACTATATTTTAGGTTTCTATCATAATTTCAGTAACTTACGGCGCATATTATTCTGCACAGGTAGGATATCAGTTTCCGTTTTTACCTTACCCATACAGCTAATGGAATAGTTTCCAATCATGCTAATGAATAAATGTATTAGGTTAAACGTCATCAAAATTCTGCAAAAAGGGCGGGAGCCTAATTGTATCAGTGTAATACAGCGCCCAATTAGGCGGATTAATTTGTATTAATACATTGCGGAATAACCACGCCACTAAGATACTGGCGCGAATTAGGTGCCAATTGGGGGGCAAATTAGGTGGCAATTCCTTCTTAGAACGCCTTGGCGAAAAAAACAGACAGTTACGATGGAAGGATGACCAAAGCGAGCAAAGCTCGAAAAAAGTTGGTCAAAGGGGGCCCGTAACTCTTAAGGTTTTCCCCGCGGGGGCCCTTAATTTCTCCTCGGCGGCCTGGATTTGTAGAGGGCGTGTTAATTACTAATATGTAAGGCGCTATCGATGTAGTTGTATCCAAATGCACTAGTCATTCGTATCTATATTAACTAAAGGGAATTTTTGAATTGAATTGTAATGATGCGAGTAAATTTTTGTATGGAAGTATGGTTTTTTTCGTTATTTGAAAAGCGGGTGTATGGCCACTTATTTGTCAATAATTTTTTGAAAAGCACATTGCGTTGTTTTTGAATAAGAAAACCCTGGTGAAATGTGACGGGATAATATGGATGTTGGGGGCGAACTGTGTTTAGTAATTGATTTGTGCATTACACACAGTCTTATGACCGAATGGCCAAGCGGACCGATATAAAAGGCAAGATTTTTTGTATTGAAAATAGCAAACGTGCCCATTACTAGTACACTGGGGAAGTTACGCTTGTTAAGGTATTACTATTATTTTTACTGAAAAAGGTTGGTCTTACCTTTAGAAATAATGCTACAAATTTATTTCGGTAAGAAATTAATTACTGAGTATGAAGAATTTGTGTGAAGTGGTTCATGCAAGATGCCGGCCCACTTACTTAGTGTATTAAACTGATTACCTAAGCGGAAGAATATGCTAGGATATATAAACCAATATTTCATTTAACGTGATATGTAGTGTATAAAGAAATAATGGTTAAAATGTACAAATTCATTTGCACAAAAAAATCAATGTATTCAGCAGTTATAAATGTGAAAGTATGAAATCGTGTTTGGAATTATTTGGTACGCGCATTAACAAAAATATCACACGGTAAATTGTTGGTTACGCGGCGCTATATAGAAAGTGGCGCCATTGTAAAAACTTGTTTTTTAAGTTTGAGGTTTGAAAATATTTAGGAATCTATTTTTAATTGAAAAACTACCAGCAATGTTCAGTAGACTGAACATCAATAACCCCCATCATAAACAAGTAAGTGTAATCAGGATGGGGGTTGACAGTTTCAAGATTGCCAAAATGAAAACACTGCAATTAGAAGTCAACGACATTTGCCAACTCGTGTTAGAGAAGCTATTGTGAGAAGTACAAACGTTTCTCGACAAATGTTGTTAACTATAGAATGCGTAACATTACCTCTCATCGTTATTCATATGGAACTTATGTTTTGATCGTTTTGGACTATTCTGAATTAATGTTCTTTAGTAGAGTGGCTTCTCATTTGCGTATTTTTGGCAACTGTTGATGAGTTTAATTTTTATATTTATGCGTTAACTTTGCCAATGCACTGGTGCAAATTGACCACAGTGAAGAAAGCCATGGAAATAACTGAATATGAGACACTTGTACGTGTTCCTTACCAACAAGAAATGTGTCGTTTTTCCATCGAGATGGTATACAATCGGAGTAGATAAAAGCCACTACATTGCGAGTTACCCCTAGCATATGTGTAGCAAGCAATGATTGGCAGAATACACATTCCTGCACAGGAGTTTGTGGTTGTCCTCATGTAAGCAGTAACAAATTCCTCTGGTTCCAATTATTTGGACATGTATAAATGCCTACTAGGACATTCATTTACATTTCCTAAGCAGCTAGAACTAGAATTTCGCGGTTCTCGCTTCCGCTATTCTGGAGGGTTTTGAGGGTTTGGTTTGGTTTTCCTTCCGGCACCTGTATTCGGGCGTCTTTGGCGAGGGACGGGGGTGGGTGGCCTTTTGTGAATGAACAGTTTTAAATGCAGATACGATTGCGCCGGTAGGACGGCTCTAATGTTTTCAGGTAGGGAGGTGCGGCCCGATTTCGAACTTGGTGCCGGAGAACTTAATTTGTGTCCCAAAGTAGGGTCTTAGTACTGAACTTTTTGTGAAATTTTGCGGATTGGGAGCCGAAATTTGGCTAAATTTGAAGCTTTTGAGGCAAAAGTTTTACCAAGGAGACCTTATAACTGAATTGGTACTTCATCAAACCGTGGTCTCGGGACCCGTATCTATTAAAGATAGGTAAATTTTACAATATTTTCTGGCATTCTGCCAACAAAATAGTAATGTTACAGTATAACTCTAAAAGTTAATTTAATTAAACTTCTTGGAAATATGTGTATTCGGTGAGTTTTAAAGAGCTGGGAATATGTAGGGATAAAAAGTGCCCCGGATGACCCCACAACAACCTAGCAAACCTGCCTGTAATTTAGACCATCTTTTAAATAATTCCTTTTACGGTAGGCGTATTATTTGGTAGAATGAATGCTGCGTATCATACTTTAAAATTTCACAAGTAAAGATAAATGACGACAAGCAAAGTACTTTTACTGTACTTCTATAGTTTACATTCTTACCACTCAAGGGAATTTTACACACATTAGTGGATGGGGTTGGGGCTCCTGAGCCCTACATCCAGAAAAGGCTTTCCTCATTTGAATAATTCGGAAAACCTGCACAGCAATATATATTGCTCTAAGACATTACTATTAGTGAAAGAAAAAAATAAAAAATATTGGATCTTTTAGATATAGGGAGTGCCAATTTGGACTGAAAAGTAGCCATTTTTGTTTTCCGCTTTTCCACAGTGTTGCACTATACGTTTTAACAATGGCTTTTCTGAGTTAAGGCACTATCATGATCCACCAACGAGGCAAAATATTGAAATTCGCAGAATAGCTTAAAAGTGAAAGATTTATATGTATAACTCTCATAATTACATTGTTCCCGATTGAAGATTTGACAGAAAATGAAGAAAAAGCAGGTTCAAAGATATACGAATCTCCATTCAATTTACGTGTTGTAGTAGTGTCCGCTTGCGCGTGCGGACTTAAACTAAATAATCACAATTTTTGGCCTTATTACGCTGCTATTCGTCCTTATTCCGTGCAGGGTTATGTTAGGGACCCCCTAACTTGTACACAACGGAAACATCAAATCAGTTAATGATTTTTTTTTTTTTCGATTTCTGATTAGCAAATCCGATATTGCCTTTAAGAACTAGATCCAAATTAATTATCTAGAACAAGAAATTGGGTACCGGATACTTTTTAGAATTTTTTGTGGTGCCGCTTGTTATTTGTTTCATCATAGAATACATACAGCAAAAACAATATTATAAATAATTCATGTAAATAATGCAGTCATGTGAAAAAGTAACTCGTATACATATGACAAGTACATATGATTAAATAATACTTATGAAATCAACCTGATCAAATTAATAATTTTATTATCATTATATTATTGCAGGTTTAAAAAAAACAGGAATCGTTGAATGTGAGTGGGCTTTAAATATTAGAATTACAATAATTTCCTTACCTTTTTTTTAAATATTTAAATTACTTTTTTTGAAAAACAAAAGATATTTTTGAATTTTTTAGATTTAAACCAAAATAAACACCCGTAAAGTATTCAAATCTCACATCATTTACACAAACAAACATACACATACAACCCTAATTCGCAACATCACACGGATACACGTACGCGCGCAACTTCGCACTTACGCGAGCAAAGTTCCCGAACACCACCCCCCACACACCCCACCCGATTTCCTTACTGGGCAATCTATTCCTATAAATTAGCTCCCACGCGATAGCTTAGAGTGTACTCATTCTAGTGGGCTCAAAATTGAGTTGACCACATTCGCAATATGAAGTTCACACATGACGTCATAAGTTGCAGAAAGTATGAAAATAGGATGGGAAATTGATATTTCGCATTTTTAACTGAAATCAAAAGAAACGTGAACTTAAAAGGCTCATATCTCAAAATGACCAAATATCATTTATACTTCATTCTCAGCTCACAATTTTCAATTTACACGAATTGTCATCCAAATACCTAACAAATAAGCTAATGTCATGTTTAACGATATAAAATTGGGCTATTTTTTTCTAATTACAACCTTTCTTGGTTAAACTAACTTTGTCCACAGCAAAGTACAAATTCTTTATTTTTTTTCTATTAGTTAGCACGTAGGCTTAACATTGCAATTAGATCCCGCATGCAATAACACATAGCAACGGGAAGCCCTTGAGTGCTTTAATTGCACAAATTGGAATGACAAGGATTTAATATGCATTTAACCATAATCCCACAACCCCGTAGATAAGGTATAAGATTGTTGTCCACATCGTTATGTCACCCACTTTTACCAATGTTATTTTGGCAGACCTTACACAATGTATTATGGGATATTCGTGATTATTCGATTCTTTCAACACTTGGCACAAATTACATGAATTAGGTGCTAAGCTTGAGATTAGATCGTGCGATCATTTTCACTATATCCCATAACCAGTACGAGGTATTTTAAGACTGCATCAGTCCAGATAATGAAGTTACAAGTTTAAACCTAGTACCCAGCGTATTGGACACTTTGCCATAATGATTGCTGGGATAGTACCGATTCCTCCAACGTGGACATCTCGAAACGAGCTATGACGTAAGATTGCGATTTTTCATTTAACTTTCGGGGGTCGCAACGGCGACAACCCAAGCACAATGTCTTCTTCAAAATACATCATACGTATTCTCCATTACAAATATCCTATATTACCCTTATTTTATATACGGTTTATATATAACTATATTTACAACAGTGGAAGAAGTCAAACCCTAAAAAGTATGCCTAGATTGCCTCACCACTTTCACTAATTAAAATTACAACACCCTGCACCAAGAGGAAGCCGAACAGGAATATCTAGCACTTGAATGGTAGAAACCCTCCTCCAAATAGGTACCACTCGGAGCTCAAACAACTTACGCAGATTTTATTCCTTCCTTCAAAGACACTTTCTCTGCTACAAGATCTCTCGACAATCACTTAAGAATTTCCATGTTTGAACATTTTTTTTTGTCAGATTTCCAATATATTGTCGTATTGATTCAAATCAATATACCCTTCTCCTTCTACATCCCGTTTCTATCATCCCTACAAAGACCTGCATTTGCGTGGCGAATCTAAACAATCACTAAGTAAACACAATGCTACACTATATAAGACCCTCGCACGACGACGAAAGCAATATGAGGGGCGTCCCGCCCTCATAACAAAGTTTTTGATTGGATGACAGCCCCCCCATCCCAGTGGATAACTTCTCAGTTCATTGACATTATGGATGATATGACCCACGGTTTTTAAGAGTACCATGATGTGTACAATGCCCAGATAGCACACACTATAGTTACAATATGCTCATCAACCAATGGGCACAGTTCATGGGTTGTACTTGTACTGCATAACATGATGGATCTTGTGTATTCTAGGTATCATATATTATACGCAACACTCAGGGGTGTGTTTCTAACTACACTGTGAATGAAAGCTATTGACTGTTGTCATAGGCGTTGATTACGTTATGGACCCATAGTGACAATCAGTGTTTTAAACCGTTGACTGTAAGTTTGAAATTTGTAATCTCGGTGCAATGGACTGGGTTTAAATATTGAGATCTATTGATTGATAAACTATACCTACAATGTTCCACAATCATAACAGGGGCACTCACCTATTAAATAAAGGCTTGCCGATTCCAAACCAGGTGGTAATTTTCAAATTAAAGATTGATGCATGAGTATTGGTGAGTGTGATGCTGCTGAATATATATGTGGTTTATCATCTCTCTACTATACGAGAGGGTGTCGATTGATCTCAAGTATTTACACTAACAATTAAGTACTAAAATCCTCGCTAAGCGATGGTTTTGTCTTTAAAAGACTATTCTTGTTGGGTCTGTTGCTGTAGACAGTTTCAATAATTGAGCTTAGATTGTAAAAACAACTGCCATTTTTTTGAAGGGCCGCCCCCCCAAAATTTTTCAGAAATTTGGAGATTTTTACAGGTTGTATTGGAACTGGCTAGTAAACTATACATGGAATGGTTAAGCTCGCAAAATGCTATGTGTCACAAAAGAAGGGAAGTGTACTAGAAGAATTATTATTGGGGATCCCGATAATAATTCAACGGTGGAACGGCCTCCAATGTGAAATAGCCGCGGAATAGCGCCATGGACGCGTCTACGCTCATCCATTAGTTGTTTTTTTAATATTGGGTTTGCAGTCAGTTAGAGGTTAATTTTTCGAGTGAGGTGGCACTTTTTTCATCATGGACGGACAAAACGTAGCTTTCCAGTCAGTGGCGGCGCAGACCTCTTGTCTGGGGGGGGGGCAAACGGGGGTTGGTAAGTGAATCTTGGGGGGGGGAAGGCAAGAAAGTGAAATTCTGGGGGGGGGGGGGAACTTGAGATAATTTTTTCACCAATTTTGGCCAAAATCGTGATATTTGGACCCCAATCAGGAATTTTGGACCCAAATCCTTCATTTTTCTTACGACCAAATTTCTGTTTTGAAAGAGGTGACTTTTGAAAATCTGTGGCAAATCGAAATGAACCTAGTTTGGAACCGAATAAGGGGAACTCCATTTTCAATATTCTTTGTTCAAACTATTCCATGTCTAACATGTATTTCACCTCATTTCTGATATGTTGCAACTTATTTGGATTACCCTATAAGGATGTTCTTTATGGCTCGGAGTCACCTAAATCCCATGTCATGGTTATGCATGTGTCTCACTGGGAACATCAGGAAATAGGTTTTCCCACTCATGAATTAAACCCTTCAATTCACATGTTGAATTTCTGGGAGATTGACCTAGTTTCTTGTCTAAATTAAATTATGTCAGGAATTTTCAATTGGGCACATTAATCAATTGTCTGTGTTTACAGTGCTATCTTGTTCAGGTAAAACTCTGATTATGTCATTCATTTGCACTCTCATCACTAACACTGACTGACACACACAAAGGCCAATAGTATCATCACATCTTTTCATATAATTCTCTTGAGCATTTTTATGTGGATATAATTGTCGAATTTACGTCTACCTGGTGTTTTGAGTCAACATAGTCAAGGTCCCCACTTTGTTCTCATCTCATAGTCAATTGACTCCGAATACTTGTGTGCAAAGGATGCCCTTGTATTGGAAAAAAAGGCCAAAACTTTGACCTGGTTTGAAGACTCGGTTCATGCGCTCTGTTTGAGATTTGTTTGGCAATTTGGGGCTCTTTGGAGCCTGGGTCTGAATTGAGACACAGTCTAGCAAATTCACATAGGCTTTTCACAAACCACTTTTCTTCAGTAGTTTCAAGGTCCCCGTACTGTTGTGACAAAACACCAACTCAAATGGAACTGAAATACTAAGTGACTCTTGTACAGCATCACTGGTAGCAAATAACAGGAGATGAACTCTCTCTCCCAATCCCTCTCAAATTCAAAACAATTAGGTTTTGATCATTGTTGACAATATTTGGTGGTACCTTCTAGGCCTCCTGGGATTATGGGTGGTATGATGAAGGCTTACTGGGAAATTCCCAACTGGTCCATCCCTTGTTGGAAACAAACTGACATGAAATTTGATCCTGATCAGACCCGAATTGATTTTGAAGGCCTACTAGGGTGAAAAACTTGTTAGAGCTTTCACACTATCTGGCCTAATTTCTCAAGGGGATAGCCTCAGGATCTTGTGGAAGCCACACATGATGGTCAGTAAATACTGATTCCTGACTTGGTTCTTTGGGAAGTGGTCCTACGCAAACTATTAACACCCTCACCTACTAAGTGGAGTCAATCAACATCTGGTATTGGTGCAGGGAGCAGTAGGGAATTTCTGATTGGGCTTGCGCCACCATTGACATGGTGTGCAAGGCTACAATACTCAGACACATTGTTCTCAGTGTAGGCACCAAAATGAGCTCTAATATCTGTCATTTGTTTTTTACACATATAGTGTCCGGCCATGGGGACTCTCAGGGGCTTGCTCTCTCACTTCCCTGTGGTTATACCTTTGGCACTCAATTTGATGCACAACCTTCACTTCTTCATCTACAACTGCATCAGGTGGCCGCCATTTTCTGAATGAGGACACCAATTTGTTGTAAAAATACAGGGAATTTGTGGATTCTGTTGTGTCATGCTCCAGACCGTCTTTCTCAGTGTAGGCACCAAAAATGACTCCTAATTCGTTCATGTGTTTTTCTACCACCTAAGTGTCCTGTCATACACACACATGCCTCAGTATCACACATCTGTCATTATACTCTTTGAGCATTTTTATGTATATAATTGTGACTTTTAACTCTACCTGGTTGTTTGATCACATATTCAGGTCTCCCACTTCGTTCTCAATCTCATATGCCCAGAAATATTAGGCTTGCAAAGGATGCCCTTGTATTGGAAAAAGTGCCAAAACTTTGTCACCTGTTTGAATACTCTGTTTCCTGCTCTGTTTGAGATTTGTTTGGCAATTTCTGTGGCTCTTTGGAGCCGCCTATGTCTGAATTGACACAGTCTCAATTCACATCAGGATTTTCACAGCACACTTTTCTTTCAGTATTTTCAATGGCCCCCGTACTTGTGACCAAACACGCAACTCAATGGACTAAATCCTAATGATCTTGTACAGCCCACTGGTAAGCAAATAACAGGAGATACTCTCTCATCCCAATCCTCTCAAATTCAAACATAGGTTTTATCATTGTTTTCAATATTTTGGTGGTTACCTTTCTAAGGGCCCCTGGGAGTTGTGGTATGCGAAAGCTGTCACTGGGAATTCCCAACTGTCGCATCACTTGTTGAACCAACCTGACATAACTTTTGTCCTTGCTCAGACTGAAATTGATTTTAGAAGGCCTACAAGGGTGAAAACTTTGTTAGAGCTTTCACAATATTCTGGCCTAAATATTTCTCAAGGGTATAGCCTCAGGGAATCTGTGGAAGCATACATGATGGTCAGTAAATTCTGATTTCCTGACTTGGTCTGTGGAAGTGGTCCTACGCATCTAGTAACACCCACTCAGTGCTATCACATGCGGTATTGTGCAGGGAGCAGTAGGAATTTTTCTGATTGGGCTTGCCCACCATTTGACATGTGTGACAAGGCTTACAATACTCAGACACATCTTTTCTCAGTGTAGGCCACCAAAAATGACTCCTAATTCTGTCATGTTTTTTCTCACACATAAGTGTCCTGCCATGGGACTATTGTGGGCTATGCCTATCACTTGCCTATGGTATACCTTTGGGACTACAATTTGATGCACAACCTTCAAATCTTCATCTACAAGTGGCATCAGGTGGCCGCCAGTTTCTCATGAGGACACCATTTGTTTGTATAAACATACCAGGAATTTTGCTCGGCTTCCTTTTGTGTCAATGCTCCGACACGTCTTTTCTCAGTGTAGGCCACCAAAAATGACTCCTAATTCTGTCATGGTTTTTCTCACACCTAAGTGTTCCTGCATGGGACTATCATGGACTATGTCTTATCACTTCCCTATGGGTATACCTTTGGCACTACAATTTTATGCACAACCTTCCTTGCTTTCATCTACAAGTGCATAGGGTGGCCGCCATGTTCTCATTAGACACCATTTGTTTGTATAAACATACAGGAATTTGCTCGTTTTCCTGTTTGCTGTATGCCCCTCACCTAACTTCCGAAGTGCTGGTCACATTGCTGCTCATTTACCAGCCTTGTTTCCATGGCTAAAGGGTCTCCTTTACAGTCCCTAACTCTATCATGCTCAGCGGCTGGGTCCTTCATTGGTTACCAGCTTGTTCACTTTGTCTTTGTGCGCAGGGCTGATTTTCATAACAGGAATGTAAGTCTCCCCTGAGCTAGGGAAGAGTGCCCTAGCTCCAATTCCTCTACCTTTGAGAGAAAAGATCCTCTAAATTTGGGACCAAGTCATACTCGACGCTCTTTCCTATATGTATGAAGTATTTTTGACTCACCA
>JAMKCH010053370.1:0-11459 GCA_023653785.1 Ophioderma brevispina
TTGTAAAAGGTTCCAATCCCTTTTATAAAATCACTCCCAAAATTATGGTCTTTTAACGCAGTTACCAGATATGTTCGATTATGGTATCGAAAGCCTTACTAAAATCTAAAAATAGGGCAGAGCACCTGGGGTGTTTATCTTTTTGGTGTATCTTATCACATCTTCAACCAATCTGCAACGGTTTCCACCTATGTATCTCCCTTTTACTGAACCCGTGATCATATTCAATAATTGATGAATTGAAATAACTTTTTGAAGTGTGTGCTAAGGGCTTTTTGTGGCATTTTGTAGTCAACATTTGTCAAAGTAATAGGTCTCCCAATTGCTAAATTTTCTCTTGGTAGTTCCTTCCCTTTGTGTATTAATATAATGATACCTTTTGCTATGGCTCGACGCCCATTACCAGTATCAAAACCTTCATTTAAAGGAACATAAACCAAATGACTTCGTTCAACAAAAAATTTATAGAAAATCGACTGTTAGTCCATCATTAGCCAGGGCTTTTGTTATTTTGCATTTCTTTCCATAGCATCTTCGCATTCCTTCACATTGAGCTTTCCTTCACATTGACTGTTTTCTTATCACTCCAATTGCCTTTAGTTATAATTCCAGCCTTAAAGTTTGATACATTTTTGTTTAAAACCAAAAAAAAACAATGGACAATAACCTGATCTTCTCCGTACAAGTTGTTATATTTAGTTTAAATGCGTCTTCTACTAGTCGTTCATTATCTCTTATAATGCTCCATCGGTCTTTGCTGTGTCACAGCACCATCAATGCACTAGGTCTTAAAACAGGTTTTAACAAAACGGGGTAGGAAAATAAGGACTGCACAATCGCCAAAAAAAACCTGAGATCAGGCGATAACAAAGCAACACAAGATTCGGATACACACTGCCATATTTGAACTGCTTATAACTGTTGCCAAAGATAGTATCTTATTACTCACAGCAGTAGATTTTGTATTACTCTTAAAGTATCCGAAAAAAATATCTGTCCACAGATAATTTATTGTTTCACCGGTTGATTCTGATAATATGTATTAACTTCAATCCATACATTTCTATATTTTTGCAAGTAAAAGAAAACAGTGTTCATTATTATCTTTGTGGCACACGTTTCACAGAGCTCAGTATCTGCTTTGCCCCATTTTATATAATAAGATTCTAGTGGGGTAAAATGGAAAGTATGTCAATTAAAAGTTAACAGCAGATTCCTTGATGAAACTGTGCTGCACATTTCCATATATTGGTCCAATCAAAAATACTAAATCGGGAATTCTTTCCTACAAAACAGTTAATACGCTGAAACCGGATCGATTGGCTGATGAAACCTCTTGGTTCAGTTTAATCCTTTTTTTTCCGTTTCTGGGAACGGACTGATTTTAAATCAGCTTATTGAACAATTAATTCCGCCATGTTTTTTAATTATTTATTTTTCAATAAATTTTTTATTGGTAGAAATTGATCATTTTCATGATATAAAGCTTGACATTTTAAAACGAAACCTGCTGAATCCAATCCTTGAAAAAATGGGTTTCCAGAACATTGAACAACAAGGCTTATTCCATATAATTTTTGACTCGGATCCTCAATTTCAGTTACATTCATAACAAGTTTTGTTTTTTTTAATTTTATATGATTATTGATTGTTTATGACATTTTCTATTTAAGTTGTTCTCTACATTTTCATTTAAATCATATAAAAACAGTTAAATCTTAGTATATCCAATTCAATCATTTATGTGAAAATATGTAAAGGTAGATTTTTCCAAGTGCTATAGATTCAATTGTTAGCAGGTTTAATCCATGAAAACTTTGCCTCGAATGCGAATCAGAAGATGGTAGGGTGGGACATTTTCAAACCTCCTACTTCTAGTCATAATAATTGTTTTCTCTTGATTTTTTCAGTACTACCTCAATTAAATTTAAAGAAGGTTGTATTTGTAGGTCATTTACAATTCTATCTGGTGTATCAAACGTACTTGAGATAAAAAAAGCTTAATTGTGAAGCCAACAGGCTTTTAACAATAATATTCTGCCAAACAAGGTCAACGCAAGTTGTTCCATATTTTGATGATGTTTGTTATCTTATTAACTTTTGAAACCAATTTTCTTCTATTTTCACTTATGGGACTGTACTGTGCTCCCTTAAAGGAAATACCAGAGATTAACAAACATTATTTGATAATAGTTTCCAATTCAAGTTATCTACTTTCTTTTGCTTTGACTTGCACGATCCAATCCACATAGCTTTTGTCTTAGGCTTTACTTCAATCCAGATAATAATGAGAATCGTCTAAATATTAATACTCCTTTATTCCGTTTCGTTACAATATTGTAATATCATCTGATATAACGATATGCGGGCTTCATTTTTTGGATAACCATCAATGGGAGGTTAATACCTCTCATATGATTACATTGTCTATTGTTACCTGCTACTAAACTTTCATTGCAATTATGAATAACAAAGCCGACAGAGGGCATCTCCCTTGTATAGCACCTTTTTTCTATCATGAAGAAAATTAGAAACATTCCCTATTTGTACAATTGCAACTGAGGTATCTGGTGTAAATTTTTCAAATCCATTTTATAAAATCACTACCAAAATTATGTTCTTTGTAACGCTTTAACAGATATTTTCGATTTAATGATCAAAGCCTTACTAAAATTAAAAATAGCAGAGCACCTGGGGGGTTTCTCGTTTTGTGTATCTGTCACATTCAACCAATCTCACGTTTTCACCATGTATCTCCCTTTTTTACACCAGTATGATCATATTCAATAATTGCATGACATAACTTTTTGAAGTCGTTTTTCTAAGGTTTTTGTGGCTATTTTGTAGTCAACATTTGTCAAAGTAATAGGTCTCCAATTTGATAAATTTTCTCTTGGTAGTTCCTTCCCTTTGTGTATTAATGTAATGATACCTTTTCTATGGCTCGACGCCATTATCCCATTATCAAAACCTTCATTTAAGGAACATACAACCAAATGACTTATGTTCAACCAAAAATATTTATAGAACTCGACTGTTAGTCCGTCATATCCAGGGCTTTTGTTATTTTGCATTTCTTTCAAAGCATCTTCGCATTCCTTCACATTGAGCTTTCCTTCACATTGACTTTTTTCTTCATCACTCAATTTCTTTAAGTTAATTCCAGCCTTAAAGTTTTGATACAACATTGGATCAATAACCTGATCTTCTCCGTACAGTTGTTTATAATAGTTTACTTGTTCTTCTAATAGGTCGTCATTATCTCTTATAATACTACCATCGTTTCTTTTTAATGTTGTTATTGTTTTAGCTACAGCATTTTTTTCTCTCTAAATTCAGAAAATACTTGGTATTCTTTTCTCCTTCCTGTATCCATTTCTCTTTAGACCTTATTTTTGCCCCTTCTGTTATATTTTGCCAGGCCAGTTGCAGATTTAATTTTGCTTGAACATATTTGGCATGATTTTCCTTTGAATTCATAAAAAAAAATCGTATGGTTAGTTTTTTTTTCTGTGAGGGGGTGTAAATCCTTAAATTATGTCATATGAAGAAAATGACTGATTCCAAACCTAATTATCTCCCTAAGCTGTGATGAAGTGCTTCTATTTTCTTTGTAGAGTGTGGGTGCTGGGGAATATTTGAAGCCAAAATTAAAAAAAATCGTATGGTTAGGTTTTTTCTGGGAGGGGGGAGTAAATTCTTAAATTATGTCATATGAAGAAAATGACTGATTACAAACCTAATTATCTCCATTAAGCTGTGGTGAAGTGTTTCTATTTTCTTTGTGGGAAGAGTGTGGGTGCCTATAGATATTTAATGCCAAGATTAAAAAAAATCGTTATGGTTAGTTTTTTTTTCGGGGGAGTAAGTCCTTAAATTATGTTATATGAAGAAAATGACTGATTCCAAACCTAATTATCCCCCTACGGCGGTCCGGTAAGTATTACCCACGGTGTATTTGTCGTCTGTGTACAGACTGCGAAAGATAAGATAAATGGTACGCGCGAGAGATTAACGATATCAGTCCGTCATAGCCAATGTGTGTAAATGAAACTAAATATCAAATATCTCCGGAAAACGAAGGTGGTTCTATGGACGGGGTTTTTGCATCAGAGGGTCCGTTACTATGTTTGTTTTTGACTATGTATCGTAAGGGTCTGAACCTATAGAACCGAGCGAGAGGAAAATGAACATTTTTTGTCGGGGGTAGTCGGTGCTCGCAAAACACGGAAAAGCTAACACGCAATCTCTACGGGCGCATCATTTTTTTGCCACAAATGACTTTCGTATTTTTCCAGTCTTGAGAATTTTCAAAGAATTTCAATTTCCACCAACTTTTTTTTTCAATTTTAGAAACAGGATTTACGTACTAACCGGACCGCCGTATTAAATCCCCCTTAAGCTGTGGTGAAGTGTTTCTATTTTTTGTTGTGTGTAAGAAAGAGTAGGTAGACGGTTTCATATAGAGTCCCATGGATGCAAATGAGTATTGCCATTCATTCCGTCAAGCGCTACTGGACAACGTCATACAGCGCATGACCGGAATCAATTGTACTACCTCATTTGCGTCCGGGGACTCAATCTATATGAAACGTCTACCGAAGAGTATTGGTGCTAGGGAATATTTGAAGCTAAAAAAAATCGTATGGTTAGTTTTTTTTCGGGGGAGGAGGTCCTTAAATTATGTTATATAAAGAAAATGACTGATTCCAAACCTAATTATCTCCCTTAAGCTGTGGTGAAGTGTTTCTATTTTCTTTGTGGGAAGAGTGTTGCGCTTGGAATATTTGAAACCAAAATTTAAAAAATCGAATGGTTAGGTTTTTTCGGGGGGGGGGGTTTAAGTCCTTACATTATGTTATATAAAGAAAATGACTGATTCCAACCTAATTATCTCCCTTAAGCTGTGGTGAAGTGTTTTTCCATTTTTCTTTTTTATGGGAAGAATGTGGGTGCGGGAAATATTTGAAGCCAAAATTAAAAAAATCGTATGCTTAGGTTTTTTTCTGGGAGGGGGAGTAACTCCTTAAATTATGTCATATGAAGAAAATGACTGATCACAAACCTAATTATCTCCCTTAAGCTGTGGTGAAGTGTTTCTATTTTCTTTGTGGGAAGAGTGTGGGTGCTGGGGAATATTTGAAGCCAAAATAAAAAAATAAATCGTATGGTTACCTATTTTTGCTATGAATAATTGAAAAAACAGCCAACGAATATCCGTTAGGTGAATGTCCGTCTAGCCGAATATCCGTCGAGCCGAATATCCAATATCCAATATCAAATAGGCGAAGTATATTCCAACCTTACCAAAGCTTGGTTGTAAAGATCGTATCATTTCTGTTGTGTTACTGTAACCACGGTCACCATGGTCCTGTATTTTGATGCACGTGATAATGACGTCCATGACGGATGACGCGCGCTTATGCGAGATTCGCTTTAATGCGCGCGCTTACTTATATCCTCTGTGCAGTATAAAGGTCTGTTCATACTTCCACTGCAGTGCAGTTAGTTGCATTGCTCAAAATAGTCTCTGCCCAAGATTTTTTTTTTTTTTTTTTTTTGGGGGGGGGGGAGTAAGTCCTTAAATTATGTTATATAAAGAAAATGACTGATTCCAAACCTAATTATCTCCCTTAAGCTGTGGTGAAGTGTTTCTATTTTCTTTTTTATGGGAAGAATGTGGGTGCTGGGAATATTTGAAGCCAAAATTAAAAAAATCGTATGCTTAGGTTTTTTTCTGGGAGGGGGAGTAACTCCTTAAATTATGTCATATGAAGAAAATGACTGATCACAAACCTAATTATCTCCCTTAAGCTGTGGTGAAGTGTTTCTATTTTCTTTGTGGGAAGAGTGTGGGTGCTGGGGAATATTTGAAGCCAAAATAAAAAAATAAATCGTATGGTTACCTATTTTTGCTATGAATAATTGAAAAAACAGCCAACGAATATCCGTTAGGTGAATGTCGTCTAGCCGAATATTCGGCTAGCAGATTATCCAATATCCAATATCATGCCTCATTTTTACGTGCTCCGCCCGCACGTGTGCGATTTTTTTGGTGAAGTCTACTTGGCAAGATAATCATCTCGCCATTACGAGATCTATTTTGGTGAAGTCAACTTGGTAAGATAATCTATCTCGCCAAGATGACGTCTACTTTTTGTGAAGTCAACTTGGCAAAATATTTATCCACAATGCATGACGTAATCTACTTTTTGCGATTGCGAGTTGACAAGAAACTCTATCTCGCCAAGATGACATTACTTTTTTTAAATCAAATTGGCAGATATCTATTCGCCCTGACGACATCGACTTTTGGAAGTCAACTTGGTAAAAAAACTATCTCGTCAAGATGACATCTACTTTTTGGGAAGTCAACTTGGCAGATAATCATCTCGCCATGACGTAATCTACTTTTTGTGAAGTCAACTGGTTAAGAAAATCTTATCCTCGCCAAGACGACATCTACGTTTTGTGAAGTAAACTTGGCAGTAATATATCTCGCCATGACGACATCTACGTTTGGTGAAGTCAACTTGACAAGAAAATATAATATATCCGCCATGAAGGACATCTTCTTTTTGTGAAAGCAAACTTGGCAAGAAAATCTATCTCGCCATGACGACATCGACTTTTTGTTAGTCAACTTGGTAAAAAAAAACTATCAATAGCTCGCGTCAGATGACAATCTACTTTTTGTGAAGTCAACTTGGCAAGAAAATCGATATGTCAATATGAATCACTTTTTGTGAAGTCAACTTGACAAGATATCTATTCGCCAGAAAACATTACGTTTTGTGAAGTCACTTTGGCAGATACTATAGATGACATGACGTCATCTACTTGTTATTGAAGGCGACTGACCAAGAAAGCCTATCTCGCCTTGACGACTAATTACATGTTAAGTCAAGAAGGTGAGAACAAATGAAAAAATAGTGACTATGTCAACATATTGTTGATACTTATGTTTCGGACTTTTCAGATAAACTATGTTGGCATCTGATGGCACTTAAAACGTTCCGTAATTATAATGAAGTTCGAGAAATAGTACGCGAAAAATATCTCTAACTTTGTGATAATATAAAACTTCGAAATAATACGTCAAACATCGAAATATTAGCTTCGAAAAAAATATTACGACCTTTGGGAAAATATCTCAAATCGAGATTAATATTCTCAAACTTCGAAGATAATTATCGAACTACGAAATAATATGTCAAAGTTAAAATAATTACTGAAACTTCTAATATACTCGGTATTTTGAGATAGTAATAGGACGTGGGGCTATAAGGGTCATTTTGGTTGTCAGTAGGGCTGGGTTTCTTGATATTCTATGATACCATTCTCGACATGTCGACGTGAATTGACCATTTTTTTTAATTAATTACATTATGCTCTTCGCGCCTACTCTTTATCATGTCCTTTAATTTTGTGGTGGGAGTGGATTTGAGCCAAAAATCCCTCTAATTTTTAATAATTACTTCTTTTTTCACAGGTATTTTGTAATGCTTTTGGGATGTCTAATTATAGTAGATCAGCTCAAGATATTAGCTAATTTGAATGTACATGAAAATCCCGTACATTGCGTTTTCTTTCCTTCAAATGGACGTTTTAGGTCAAAACTTTGTGGTGAGGGAGCTTTTTACAATTTTTCGCCACGACTTTTTTTTTGAGTTTACAGCTAGAAGATGATCACAAACTTGGACCTGCTTAAGAAATTTGATCATTCTATCTCATTAGTTGGCCTGTAGCACTCATTTGAATCTTCCGCCCATTCTCGTATTCAAAATGTGACAGGGCTCAATGCACTTTCTTTATGTTACATCTCTGAATGGGAGGCGTTAAATTGAAGTTGAAATGAGCACTGCAGACCAACTACATGTAATAGTTGAGGTGGTCAAGTTTGGGGTTACCTTCACGTGTAAACTCAAAACAGCATTATGAAAAGCATAATCGAAAAATCGGGAAAAAGCCCGCACCTCACGCTAAAATTTTGACCTAAAACGTCCAATTTTAAAGAAACGCAACACCGAATGTCCAATTTTATACAACTTTCAAAATCAGCTATTATATTGGTCATTACATTAAGTAGACATCAAAGCATTACAAAATACGTCTGTGAAAAGAGTAATTGGAGGGATTTTCTGCTCAAAATCCCCACTCCAACCACAAAAGTACAGGACATGGCACAAGAGGGCGTTTGCACCCTTTTTTTATTTTTTTGATTCTCTAGCCCGTGAGGTCTTTATTGTTCTCTTATTTTACAAACAAATACAAAAAGTAAATTACATGTACACACAGAAACGTCAATAGTGGAAGAAGAAATATTGTACCATTAAAACCAGATTCAAGAGGAGTGGTATTTAAAAGCTCACCACTAGGCATATTGAGAACAGGTGTATTCATTTGTGCTAAATGAAGACACCACTTCATAAAATAACAAGATGGGTTCACAATTGCACAAAGAGTGGCGCCGCTGCCACCACTTTTTTCTTGGAACCAGAGGTAAAAAAATTGTATCATTTCATGTTGAGCTAGGTTTAAAAGAAATACAAAGAAAACCCGCCCCCTAATGAAAATAACCAAAAAAGTAATTTTGACCCTCCGTCTAGCCCACTCCTATAGTAACTCGATTATTTCGGCCTCAAAATCCCAAACTCGAGATAATTATCAACCGTCGAGGTAATAACTCAAACTTCGAAATATGAACTTCGAGGAAATAACTCGTTGAGAGAGAATATAATCGAACGTTGAGAAAATATCTCAAACTTCGAGATACACCACACCCCCACATAAAACTTCTATAATAACACGGTATTTTGCGATAGTTACTCCAATATTCGGAGAAAATATCCAAACTTCTAAATATTATATTAAACTTCGAGAAATTAGTGAAAGTTTATAATATTAATTTCAACTTTGAGATAATAACTCGGCATCTCGAGTATATTCGAGAATATCCAACAGCTTCGCAGAGATAATAAAGCAAATTTGAGATAATACCTTCAAACTCAAATTTTATCTTGATACGTAAGAAAAATATGCCTCGAACTTTGAGAAGATGTGGCAAACTTCAAAATTGTCAATCTGAAACATCGAGTTATAGCTTGAACTTTGCGATATAATAACTCGAAATGTTGATACCGTAACTCGCTTTACTTCTAGAAAATATCCAAACTTCGCGTCTCAGACTTCGGAGAATACCTCAAACTTGAAATATTTATTGCAAGTTTAGAACATACTAGGAACTTTGAGAAAATATCTCAAATATCGAAATAATTTATGGGGTTTTCAAAACTTCGAAATAATATGTCAAACTTCGAGATAATACACTGAAAATTCTAATAATACTCGGTTATTTGAGGATAGTAGTAACCGATTATTTCGAGAAAATATACCAAACGTCGAGATAATATATCAAACTTCGAGGTAACAATTCAAACTTCGAAATACACCAAACTCCAAGAAAATACCTCAAATTAAACACACACCAATTTAAAAAAAAACTTTGAGAAAATATCTCAAATGACATCGAGATTAATATGATCAAACTTCGAGGAGATAAACTGAAGCGAATATAATAACATTCAACTTGATGATAAATTAACTCAGGATCTCGAGAGAGTGAGAGAGTGGAAGAGTAACTCGATATTTCGAGGAAATATACCAAACTTCGAAATAAATTATCGCAAACTTTGAGTGATAATACACTCAAACTCGAAAAATTTTTAGTGATAAGACCTACGTCGAGAAAAATGTCTCCAACTTTGAGAAATGCGCAAACTTCAAATAATGTTCAATCTGAAACTTCGAGTTAACTTGAACTTTGCGTAATTAACTCGAAAATTTCGATACCGTTAAGCGCATTACTTCTAGTACATATCCAACTTCGAGATAATATAAGAACTCGGGAAATTACCTCAACTTTGAAATATTATCTTTAAAGTTCGGGAAAAACACTACGAACTTGTGTAGAAAATATCTCTAACTTTGAAGTAATAATACCAAACATCAGGATAACATATCAAATTTCGAGGTAATAACTCAACTTCGAAAATTAACTTCGCGGAAATTATCTGACAACTTAAAGATAATAACTCGAAAAGTTGAGAATAGACTTCGCACTTTGAGAAAATATCTGGAACTTCGAGTGATAACATGTTAAACTTCGCCGAGATAATAACTGAAATTCTAATTATGATTAGAAAACTTTTGAGAAAACTAAATCGATATTTCGATGAACTTGAAAAAACTTTGAGAATATATCTGTACTTTCCAAAAATATCTCAACTTCGAGTATTATACCAAACTTCAATATAGTACCTCAACTTCAAACTTTCAGAAAATATCTCAACTTCGAAATATGTTAAAATTCGAGAAATAAACTGAAATAAAACTCGATCTTTGAGATAATAACTCGGAATTTGAGATAATTCACTCAAATTTCGAGAAAATATCTCAAACGTCGAGAAAATCTATGAAATTTCAAGATAGTAACTCCAAATGTTAAAAAAAAAATATCTAAGACTTCGAAAAAAAAAAATCTCAAACTTCGAGAACGATCTAGAAACCTCATGAAAATATCTCGAAAATGAATTTAACGGAAATATCTCGAAACTTTGAGAATAATCAAACTTAAAAATGATTAAAAACGCCGTTTTAACAGGATGGGAATCCAAACAGTTAAAGAAATATTTTCAGTTATTTACACATTTCCAGCTGACAGTTAAATTTTGAGAAATATTCCAATTTTGAGAAAATACCTAACTGATACTTACGATGAATAGAATTAATACTACATAATAAATAGTGGTTGCTTATTTTCTTGCCATAACTTCTCAGTATCCATATTATTCATCATTTTCATTGCTTGTTCTCATGTAAAAACAAAATTCGGAATAGCGCAACCTCTTTTGAAATTCGGAATAACGAACACGGAAACTTGGTTTCGGACTAGCGAATCTATTTTTTATTCGGACTAACGAACCTTTTTTGAGATTCGGAATTGCGAACCCCTTTTAAGATGTTTCCGGAATACAACCCTTTTTAATATTGGTCACCAGAGCGAACCCTTTTTAAGATTCAGGCATAGCGAACCTTTTTAAGATTCGGAATATCGCCCTTCGGAATAACGAACCTTCGGAATAATAACGAACCTTCGGAATAGCGAGATGTATTCCCCTGGACCCTTAGTACATTTACTTAAATTGATTACCTATGCACTAGAACAAAGATATTATCAAGACTATTTAGGTTTATACCGTGTTCAAAAAGTACGTCCCTCCCCCTTAAAAAGATCGCAACCGGAGATATTCACATATCAGGTGTCCCTAAAAATTCCTTTACAAAACTTCTCCCTCAGTCCTCCACTGATTCAGCAGACAACATCTCACTCATCAAGCCTTCTTTGCCAATCTCCCGTGAATATACATCAATACAGTTGCAAATATCAACGACGAAAG